>JAWPHD010006059.1:0-151318 GCA_037043455.1 Cyrtodaria siliqua
AACAATTACAAGGACACGTATAAGCAAACTATTTGACATCACAAACATGAAATAGTGTATAGCAGGGGTGGTTTAAACCACGTTCTAGAGTGCATTAGACATCACGCCTACACAGCTGTCATCCTAAGTAATCAGGACAGTGTGAATCAGTTTGAATAAGAAAGTTCCTCTGTTATGCTCTAGGTTATATCTTCTAACAAACTAGGCAGCACTAATAATATACTCATTGACCTAACAGAAACTTACCACCGTTTCATGAAAAAGTTCGACGTGATCACAATTTGTCGTGTCATCTTTAAATCAAAGAGACATCTGTAATCTGTAGTTGCGACTGCATATGGGGCAACCGCTAAACATGCAATTGCGTTGCAAAATAATAGGGTCATAACCTACCTTGATATTTTTCTAAAACGCTACCTACCGTTTACGCCCTCTAGCCCCGGGTTGAGCAGAACTCAATATTTAAATATTGAAGATGTTCATCTCTTCAATATGAATGGTACTTCATGGTTAAATCATCAAAGGATTGAAGTGTTTGATGTTGGTCTTAAATCGTGTCTTGCCGTACCCTTAACGGTTGTTCTCTTACTGTTCCGGCTTCTGTCATTGGCTTTGTGGCTTTCTAGGCTTTTCATATTGTATATACATGATCATGTAATTGTTATACTTATATTGCCTATTAATGCCGCCTTGTTTGTTAGAGAATAATAACCTGGCAGGGTTATCTTTATTTACACTGTCTTGTTATACTTGGATGATAAGAGTGAGGTTTGGTGCATATTAGAATCAGGTTTAAACCCGCAGTGGCCTTTTTTCCACTGACAACACCTCCCCCCCCCCCCCCCCCCCCCCCTCCCACACACGCACAAGGCGGTAACCCTATTATCAACCGTTTTATGGTCTTGCCTTTTAATCAAATTTGTAGTTGTCGTTTGTTTCTGTGCGTGTTTGTGGTTGACTGTGGTCCTTGAATGCTACATTTTCTGTTCAACCTTTATATCTACTTATTAGGTCATAATTTTAATAACGTAACTGTTCAACCGGTTGAATATATTTTTTGATAATGATGCTACTAAAAGCTTTAAAATAAAAGCTAGACATATTGCAGAACTTAAGTGGATGAAAAACTTGCAGACACCTTATCCACTCGGCCTTAATGACAATATTTATCAAGAAGGAAATATTTCTAAAGATCCTAATATTGACCTTTTTTCTATATTTTCTATTCGAAAGCGTAAATCGAGATCTCATGGTCTTAGGCTTAATCTTAACATCAAACGTAAATCGCCTGTAATGTTTTCTGTCGCTGATTTACATACTATTTTCAAACAGTCTGGAAAGCATTCTATGCTTTCACGGCTTACCTCGTTGTCCATTTCTTCACTACAGTTGATCGACGAGGAAGCCGACAAAAGTTTCATTCGTACAGATCCCTTGTATAACACTGCTTCCATAGTTCAAACCTACTCACAACATGTTCTCCGACCCATATTGACAATGAGTCTGATCACGTCAGGCATTTTCTAAAACTGATAAATATTAATAAAGGTATGGATTTCATTGACATGCCTAGTATTTTCGAGATACTCATGTAATTGATTCTATCCGCAAATTTTTCAAAAAAGAATTCCGAAAGTCTTGTAATTTGTTATAAGTATAAAAAGCTTATTAGAAATATTATTTTCAACTACAATAATATAGTTTCTGACCTTGATATAGTACATAATACTCCTAAGGAATGTGAATGCAAAACTTCTAAATTTTGCTATGCTCCAGCAGGTCATGTCATTACCGGTAATTTTGATATTGTTGATAAACGTATTCAGCATTTGTTTTCGAAAGGTCCTAAATATAGATTACCTTCAACTATTGATTTTAATGTCTGTCGTGCCCAGATCGCCCACTCCATGGAAGATTTTAGTATTAAACGGTGTCGAAGATGCGGACCCAAACTCGCTTTCTACTTGGAAGAAATCAATTCTTAAAATTATGGATACACGTATTAACTTTTATAATGCTAACCCCTCTTTACTTACTCCAAGACCTAGGTTTTCCTTTCGTAATTTAAAATCGGGAATTCAGGAATTTCATAATGAATTTGTTTTAGTTCCTACAGATAAAGTAGCTAATAATGTAATTATTGTTTGACGCCTACATACGTCAATGTTTTATCTCTGGAAAAGAAATACAAAAATATCGGACAGGGAAAGTAGCATTCAAGGAGGACAGTCAACCACAAAACACAGAAACAAACACGCAAACAGACAAACAAGAAGGCAAAAGCAATAATAAATGCAAAGGACATCACGAACACAAAAGGGTTGACAATAGGGCTACCGCCTTGGAACGTTTAGTGGCAAAGTAGGCCACTGGGGGTTTAAACCGTTTCTAGGGTGCACCAAACCTCACACTTACCCTACTGTCATCCCATTAAAACAGGACAGTGTAAATAAAGAAATCCCCGCCATGATCTAATCTCTAACCAACAAGGCAGCATCAATAGGCAATATAAGTAAAACACAAATATGCTCGTGTAAATATAATACAAAAAAACAATAGCCTAGAAAGCCACAATGAAGGTACTCAATGACTTTGCAGAAGCCAGAGCAGTAAGAGAATAAACCATTAAGGGCACGACAAGAAAGATCATGGACAAACATCAAACGCCACCACTCGGCAGCACCAATTCGTATACTCCAGTTAATTCTACTGAGGATGATGTTGTTTCCACACATATCACTCTGTGCACTACTTTCAAGGCTGGTGTAAACGATAAGCAAAATAAACTGCCTACCATGTACTGGATTCCTAAATTACATAAAAATCGCTTTATTTCGAATTCTAGTGCCTGCACCACAACAAACATCTCCAAACTTCTAACTTCTTGTCTTACTGCCGTTAAAGATCACGTTAAACTATACTGTGATAAAATTATGAAAACTCTGGGATTAATTTATTTTGGTCTATAAAAAATTCAGGAGACGTTCTTGATAAAATGTTCAATAAAGGTCAAGTTTCATCAATAAGCACTTATGATTTCTCTACCCTATATACAACCTTACCACATCACCTTATTAAAGACAAGCTAATTTCTCTCATTCAAAAAACATTCGCTAGAGAAAATACTACATTTTTGGCATGTAATAATATTAAAGCGTTCTTTACTAACGGCAGTTTAGACAATTATACTATTTGGACTTGCTATGAAGTTTATGAAGCACTCATCTACCTATTAGATAATATTTTCGTCAGGTATGGAACCAACATTTATAGACAAATTGACTTCTGTACAATATATACAAAAAGTATGATAATGGACCTTTGGAAACGGCCGAGCACGACACATACGAAATATTGCAGTCTCGGTTTGATTGAGACTGTTCATGAGCGGTAGTGAATATGCTGGCTACCGCTCACGCCCTCTAGCCCCGGGTTGAGCAGAACTCAATATTCATAAAATCAACAGTACACAATTTTAACCATCCCAAAGATGGCATGCATACGGCGGTATACATGGAGTTACCTTACCACATCACCTTATTAAAGACAAGCTAATTTCTCTTATCCAAAAAAACATTCGCTAGAAATAATACTACATTTTTGGCATGTTATAATATAAAAGCGTTTTTTACTAACTGTAGTTCAGACAATTATACTATGTGGACTTGCTATGAAGTTTGTGAAGCACTCGTCTTCCTATTAGATAATATTTTCGCCAGGTATGGAACCACCGTTTATAGACAAATTGTTGGTATCCCTATAGGTACGAACTGTGCACCACTTCTCGCAGATTTGTTCTTATTTTGCTATGAAAGGGATTTCATGTTGAGTCTTTCATCAGATACCCAGGCAGATGTTATTGAAGCCTTTAATGACACCTCTCGGTATCTGGATGACATATTGAACATTGACAACCCTTTCTTTCCAACTATGGTTAATAATATTTATCCTAAAGAACTTCAGCTTAACAAAGCTAATGTATCTGATAATAACGCTTCTTTTCTTGATTTACATCTCTCGATTGAAAATGGTGAAATAATTAGCAAAATCTATGACAAGAGAGATGATTTTAATTTTGACATTGTTAATTATCCCCACTTGGATGGGGATGTTCCCCGAGAAACTTCTTATGGGGTGTATGTGTATCAATTTATTCGTTTTTCAAGAGCTTGTACTCGAGTTGAGGACTTTAATATGCGTAATCTTTGTATAACTAAAAGCTACTCAATCAGGGCTACCGTAACCAAAAACTTCGTAAAACCTTTGCAAAATGTTATTATCGTAACCCTGATCTTCTTTCCAAATATAAACGTATTTAACGATTCTTCTGCGACAAGGACTAACACAACCTGACTTCTATGGTGATGTGATTTATAAACTTCGTAAGATTCTTGGTCATGATCACTTTCATACTATCTTTGTTAAACTTGTTAAAAAGTTGATCAAAAGAGGTTATGACCCTATCATTTAGCAACGTACTGCATGCTTGGTGGTGGACCCTTTTACAGTTCACCACTATGCTTTCTTCGTTAATTGTACGATGACCAGACAGGCTGTGGGCCCTATGATTACGAAAACCTAATGCCCATTGGGACGGTGGCGTTTGATGTTTGTCTATGATCTTTCTTGTCGTGCCCTTAATGGTTTATTCTCTTGTTGCTCTGGCTTCTGCCAAGTCATGGAGTACCTTCATTGTGGCTTTCTAGGCTATTGTTTTATTGTATTGTCTTTACACGAGCATATTTGTGTTTTATTTCAATGGCCTTGTTGGTAAGACATTAGATCATGGCGGGGATTTCTTTATTTACACTGTCCTGTTTTAATGGGATGACAGTAGGGTAAGTGTGAGGTTTGGTTCACCCTAGAACCGGTTTAAATCCCCAGTGGCCTACTTTGCCACTGACCGTTTCAAGGCTTTAGCCCTATTGTCAACCCTTTTGTGTTTGTGATGTCGTTTGCATTTATTATTACTTTTGCCTTCTTGTTTGTCTGTTTGCGTGTTTGTTTCTGTGTTTTGTGGTTCACTGTCCTCCTTAAATGCTACTTTCCCTGTCCGATCTTATTTCTTTATTCTTTAGTGTCACATAGTTTGCTTCAGTTTATATTTTCAATGTGGGCCATGTAATGACACGCCGTGGTCGTATTATGGGAATAGGTTTAGCAAGTGAACGATTAGTTGGTGACGTATCTGTAATAGTTTCTGTCAATGGTGTTGAACAACCAAATTATGGTATAACGCTTCACATCATCCCACGCAATCATGATAACTTTGATAGTCCTTTAGATATTGGTGCTGGTTCTGTTATTAACTTTGTATGCAAGACTGCCAACGCTACCGCTGTAAATACGGTGGTGTCATTATTAATTGAATTAATTTAATTTTTTATTTAATAATAAAAAAATGAAGCAACCGACAGCACCAAGTATATATCCGGAGTTGCCAGTGGAAGACGGACAAAATTATAGATAACAAAAGATTTCATAGATTGAAAAAAAGTTAATTACAGAGCGAGACACACGCAAGTCTCTTTATAAAAAATATAAACGTGGTATTAATATCACAGATGGAATTGACACTACCTTAATATCTGCAAGTGTTATTATGGCCGGGATTGGATTTGTTGTTCCATTTTTGTTACCTTTGGAAATAGCAGCAATAGTATGTGGAGCTACAGGTGTTTGTATTAATATTATCAGTCGCAAGCTTAATGCAAAAGCTCAAAAACATCATGAAATAAAAACTTTGGCAGAGTCTAAGTTAAATAGTATAAAGCAGTTAATATCAAAAGCGTTGAGTGATGCACAGATATCTGAGCAAGAGTTTAAGTTCATTTTAGATGAGTACGAAAAATACTATAATTTGAAACAGGACATCAAACAAAAGAAACTTGAAATTAGTGAAGTTCAAAAAAAAGAACTAGTGGAGCAGGGAAGAAAGGAAGCAATGGCAACCTTACAAAAAAGTCTAAAAAGTGTGTCATGAATTGTTTTAGTCATGTGTATGAGTATGATCCACCATCTTTGTATTCAAAGTCGGAAAATCGTTGATTTGGGTGTAATTTTGATAACAAATCGACAATTTGTTTTTGTATTAAAGAAACATTTTATATTTTTGGGGGTGTAATTTTGATAACTATTAAAAACAATTCAAACTTGTGTTCTTCACTACCCCTATTTTAAAAAAGTTAATTAACCTAAGTTTTGATATTTAACCTCTATTTTGTAATAAAATTTATATTTTGTTCATCTGGAAAAAAGACCTTTATAACTTTATCCATAACAATAGCTTTTTTAACTGTGTCATTTTGAAAATTCTCTTCATCGAGTCCAAAAATTCTTGAAGTATTTTTACGTGACTGAGCTTCAAGGTAGTCCACATTTTTTTCCAGGCTTTCAAATTCATTTCTTGGTTATATGATAAAGTTTCAAATTTTGATTCCATGTTATTAACGCGTTTTCAAGTGAAACCTGTTTTGCTTCTACATATTACTCGAAGACTTAATTTTACACACCTCAGATTTCATTGCTTTCATTTCGTTTTTAACCTGCAATAATTCCTCTTTGACTTGTCGAATCTCGTTTGTTGTGCTATCCTTAGCGGCTGCAATAGCTTCCAATATTTGTTGAGTTTCTTCGGACGGACCTGGGTTCATCTCAACATCCGCAGACAATATAAGACGATTTTCTGAATACTTGCGGTACGAGTTGTGGTAACTAAGACACGATCCAAAGTTTGGTACGATAGAAACATATGCATATGAGTATACACACAGTTACTAGCGTATCACAGAGACAAGAACCTGTGTGATGTATTAGTCCACCAAAAAACAAATCAGGTGATCAAATGCAGAACAGAAACAAATCAATGCTCCTGCATAGTCTGTAGCAGGTTGACCGAGGAAGATATTCCGGATACTAGATTAAGTAGAAGCTAACCCTACAGCTAAGTTCGAGATATGCACAGACAAATCTAGTGTATGGTTTAAGATGTAAACGTTGTTGTGTAACGATGTATGTTGGTGAGACTGAAAGGTCACTACGGGAGAGGATAGAAGAACACCTTAGAGATGTACGCCAGCAGACAGACAAACCCATAATGAAACATTTTCAGGGTCATAAAGACATAGACGTGGGAGTAACGGTATTACAGCGCGTTTTCAGTGAAGGTCGAACATATAGACACATGATAGAAGATAAGTGGATAAAATAACTAGACACACAATTTCCCAGAGGCTGCAACATCAAGATAAACTATTAACTGACAGGAATTAGTGAAAAACAATTTAAATTTATATAACTATTTATGAAATGAATTTATAGAGTACTCTTTAAAGAATACCGAGAGACAATTTTAAATTGAATGCATTACTTCTATGAATATTTAGTGTATAGTGTTCATGTAATCTGTTTGTGTTAAAGTAGAAGAAATGTTACGGGAAACGACGTCATTTGCCTAACGTCATACAGGAAATGACGTGACGTCGTTATGGTATATTTTTCATCATAACGTCAGCCATTTAAACAACAAGATGGATTTTACTTAAAAGTTGTATATCTGTGCTTTTTCTTGAAAAAAAAACAAGTGCTCGAAAATTTGAAGAAGAGTTACTATTTATTTAATATTGAATTAGCTTTCCCCTTGAAAGACTATACAGATATGAATATTCAAAACTACTTTATTAACATTGGCCTGATATGATCCACGATGATCCATAAACCGTTACAAATTGCAGTTGCTTATCTAAAATTGAATATTAATACATTTGCACTGCCATTTAAGGAGCATGGCACACAATGAAATACATGTTCAGAAGATGAAATATGACCTTCTCGCGTTTATATTCATTTTCTTCAGTAGAAAACATAATTCGCCGGCTGGTTAATATATCGTAGACAATATCGCATTTATCTGAAATTGATCAGTCTAATTGAATGACAAAACATGGTGATTGGTCGACAGAGTACATTTTGATGTACATTTATTTTTATTTAAAAATGTTGCTTTTTTATTGTAAGATTCTCATTTACAATTGCGCTCGTTACATTTAGACTGCATTTGATCATTCACAGAACTCATATTGTCAGAGGTTTGTTTTATGATTGTGCTTTTGTTATTATATCGTTTAATCTATTGTTTATAGTAGGGAATTGTTTTTCTACAAAGGAGTGTTGGGAAGAGCGAGTTGTTTTGTTTATAAATGATCAATTCTTAGCTTCTCTACGGTTATTTGCACTGATCGTTACTGGGCTATATGCATATATAATCGTCAATGATACATATAAGGTCATATTTATATCCGCGTTTTCGAAAAAACAGGGTATATTAAAATCGCCTCCGGTTGTCCGTCTGTCCGTCCGTCCGTCCGTCCGTACATCCGTATGTCCTTCTATCCGTTACCATATCTGCTCCTAAACCGATGAACGGAATTCAACCAAATTGAGGGTATGACTTCAGCATATGATGACGGCGTGCAAGAGCAACACCATTTTTGGCTCCGCTCACAGGGGTCCAAACGGTCAATTGCACTAAAAATCTAAAAATTAAAATGGCATTTTTCCATACTTTTTCGTATAAATTGACATATGTAATCGTCTATGAAAGATAAACAACACGTCAAATGATTTTATTATTTCAAACTCGGACGTCTATCCAGGGGCCAGGTTGAGTGGGTGGGTGAGGTATTTTTTGTAATTATGTCTCAAATGGAATGTTATGTTGGTTTAAACATATTTTATTTGTCGAAAATTTACAACATTACATATGTAATTGTACAAAACGTATAATAGGATTATAATGAAAGCAAAAACTGCTTATAGAATTCCTTTCCTTAGGATGGTAATTTGTAATTTACATAATAATGACGGTTTTTTATAGTTGCTCATTTTAAAGCCAGCAAGAAATATATAAGAAGAGTGTTGATATTTGAGGAAAATTGCATCTCTGGATAACAAAGAACGGCGACCATGGAGAGGAGCAGAGAGTATGCATCAACGTCACGACTATTCAGTCTCTGTTCATTTAAGTAGAAATATTTGGTTACAGCTTCCTATCATTACTCTGGGTGAGAACGTAGTAGTTATTAAAACCTTTTAGTCGAGGTTATATACTTATGCACGGCTTAGAAGATAGAAACATTAGTTTCCAATGAGAGCGATTGATCTCCAAATAGAATTGTATTTTGTAAAACATTGCGCAGTGGTGTTAGTGTATTCAACAATTGCGTGCGGATGTTGTCATAAAGAGAACAATTAAAGAAGAAGTGTATTTTCAATTCTGCCCCACTGACATATAGGAGATTCCGTAATAAGTTTTAGGAATAGGTGATGATTAAGTGAAAGACGAGTATGAAGCAGTTGTGCCCTTCTTTCACCTGTGTAATAATACTTTGGAGTATTCGAAAGATCACGGTTTTAATTACGTTATGTTATGTTATGTTGATGGGATTATATTGAATAATCTTTCACTACTACCTCTCCCGTGGGGCCCAGGGGTGTCAAAAGGTCAAATACACTAGAAAGTTACACTGTAATTTCCCCTTATTTGTGCACACATCTAGGTATATGTATTCTTCTACGAAATATATACAACATATCGAATTTTATTTGTATTTGAGAGGGACGGGGGAGGTGGAGGGTAATATGGGTTGTTATTTGATTTTCTTTTGATTATGTCCCAAATGTAACATTATGATGATGGGATTACATTGTATACATTTTTTTCCTCCTACATGTTCATCACCGGTGGGGCCTCGGGGAATGGACATCAAATCCACTAATAATTCAATTACAGTGTAATATTCATCCAAACTTTCGCACATTAATTGTTATAAATAGTCGTCTATGAAAGAGATACACAACAATTCTAACATTTTATTATTTAAAACTCGGACGTCTTTCCTGGGGTTTGAGATGTAGGGTGGGCGTTGGAGGGAGGGAGAAATTATGTCTCAAACGAACATGTCGATGAAGGGATTACAGTGTGTGTGTGGTGGTGGTGATTGTAGGGGTGGGGTGGGGTGTTGGTTGAAAGAGGTAAAATACAAACAAAATTCAATTGCAGTGTCATTTTTATATTTTTATTTTAAACCTGGCAAATATACAAGTTTACTCCTCTGAAATACAAAGCATATTAAGCAATATCAGTGTTTCAACATTAGAGGTGTGCATAGATGGGGGTGTGTGTGAGGTTGAAGGTCGGGAGAGAGAGAGAGAGAGAGGTAAATTCTCTGGGATTGGGGTCAAAAGTTCATACATGCATAGAGAAAAGCATTAATGTACTATTTGTGATGTGAGTATCAAAGAAAAATCAAAGCAATTACATGCAAAATGCAAAATGGAAACAGGGTTAAAGGGAATTGAACTGTATGAAGAAAACGTGGGTATTTGCGATGGCGCACCGTCGAATTCGTTCTAGTTTACATTCGTTTTAGGATTTTATTGAGATTTTCGAATGTCAGGAATGCGAACACCAGATCATTTGCAATGTTTTTTTCTTTCATAGCACACGCGATTATGTTGAATATTAAGAACTTGTTTTAGTTACCTTCAGGTACTACGTGTTTTCCATCTCATCTGCTATATCTCATTACGTGATCCAACCTTAATTCCATTAAGCGATGGAAAAGCTTATATTAGCAGGATTTTATAACGAATATTTCGACAATAAAACATGTTTATATATTAAATATTTTAATTTTACAATATGCAAACCTTTAAAATCGAAATTAAGGTTTAGTTCATACCCCAGCTAACACCGTTTTCGCTTTTTGGAGAAGGGGTTGGATGGGGTATGGAAGTGATACTCGGACCACGTAGTGTATTTCGCAATAGTTGTAAAACAGTTATATTCCACATAGTTATTTTACACCTTACTGAACAATTACCCAGTAGCTAAGATAGAGATAGGTTACCTTATATATAAATATAGTCCATTTTACTTTGTGGAACGAATATGAATATTTCCTTAAAAGATTTTGTGATTTTATACTGTATTGTAAATAGTGTAAATAGTTGAAGAAATATGAGATATGCGGCAGCTGATACCCATAGTTTGTTGTGTAAAATGCCATTGTAGACATGTTGTTTGTAAAATATACAAATTTGCTTCTATAAAACCGTTGAAAAAGAAGCAAACAATACAAGTGGTTGACGCATACTTTGTAACTGAAACATGTCTAGCAATAACCAACTCAAGGAGGCGATAGCAAAAGTAGATAACTCCTCATTTCTTAGAATTAAACCATTAATCTTCATTCGGTAACCTCGTTTCATGTTCATTCTAATAATATTACCATGATTTTAATAAAGGCTCAGAAGTTTCAGTTATTCATTTTACATCACCTGTTTTGAGGAAATAAGATATAACGCCTCCTTTCAAAAATCGTTTAGTCCATTCGCGACGCAGAGTGTTTCCCTCTATTAGTTAGCGCAATGATAAGAGGTGCATTTATTGCAATTATTTATCTTGCAAGTCCACCATTAAATCAACTGTTAATGGTAGAATGTTAAATGTATGTCTAGCTTCATATGTTGGTTGACGTACAGCTCACGTCATTTATGTTTTGACTTGAAATGCACCACGTTGTGGTATACATATGTCGGACACTGAAACAGGTCGATCTTTATTCGATTTTGGTGAACATAAATATAATGCAGGTAATCATATGTAAGATATGTTTACAAGTCTATATCTCTTACATTTCTTATCTTAGCACAACCACATTTGGCCATAAAATGTGTCCAATTTCACATCAAATTTGCGTGTAAGCTGTGTTTACAAGTTTATATCTCTTACATTTTTTATCCTAGCACAACCACATTTGGCCATAAAATGTGTCCCATTTCACATCAAATTTGCGTGTAAGCTGTGTTTACAAGTCTATAACTCTCACATTTCTTATCCTAGCACAACCACATTTGGCCATAAAATGTGTCCCATTTCACATCAAATGTGCGTGTAAGCTGTGTTTACAAGTCTATATCTCTTACATTTCTTACCCTAGCACAACCAAATTTGGCCATGGGCTTCCTTATAGCATTATCTTAAGGGCGGTTTAAGTATTTTGGGTTTCTATAAGCCCTGGGCTCCCATGGAACCCAAATTCTGATAGCCCTTAAAACGTGTCTATTTCACATCAAATTGTGCGTGTAAGCTGTGTTTACAGATCTATATCTTTTACATTTCTTGTCCTAGCTGAACTAAATTTGGGAACTGCTTTCTTTATAGTATGTTGTAAAGGTAAGTCATTTTGTCTTTTGCTAATTCTGGGCTCCAATGGAACCCAAATTGTAATGGCCCATAAAATGTGCAATTAAGGCAGATCTAGGTTTGCATGTAAGCATGTATATATCTATAATTTTGGTTTGGGATTTCTTATAGCATTATACATCTTATTCATACTTCACCCATATTGGGACATGGGCTCCTCCCCCCGCCCCGACTCCCTCCCTTTTTTTAACATATTTCTGTCTTGTTTTAGTCAATTCTTACACAAAGCTTCTTACACATATATGTTGCCCCCTCCCCACCGCCACTCCCCTACCCCCCACTCGAAACTCATTTTTTAATTATACTTTTTTTCACATATTTCTGTGTTGTTTTAGTCAATTCTTACACATATAGCTATGTTGCCACCCCGCCAACCCCTACCCCCAACCCCACCGCCACCCCCACTTGAAAACCTTGTTGTTGTTTTTTACATATTTCTGTTTTGTTTTGGTGAATTCTTAAACATATAGCTACGTACCCCACAACCCCGGCTCGCCCCCTCCCCACACTCGAAACTCAAATATATATTTTTTTAACATATTTCTGTGCTGTTCTGGTCAATTCTTACACATATAGCTATGTAGTCCCCCTCCTCCTCGCTCCTTCCCACCCCCACACTCACCAACCAACCATTCCATCATCACTTTTATGTGTTTTTTTGTTTTATCAATGATGCGCAACCGCCCTGCCCTCCGCCCCGATTTTTTTATGGGTTCCCCTCACATGGAGGACATGGGGAGGGGAATTGTTTTCATTTTATCTTCCAATATTTAGATATTAATATTTTAATTTGACCGCAATCATTTACATATAAAACTATGTAGAATACTTCAGATACACAGATGAAATATCAATAAAAAAATGAAATGAGGCCACAATAAAAATTGCCAGATATCAGCTCCCTCCCCAAGTTGCCTTTCGACCACAAATTTCTTTAAAATGACAGCAATTTTGGATTAAAACAGATAAAAATAATGAAATTTCACACATAATTTTATATCGGCCCGAGATTCTATTCAAGCCCCGTTCCCCAACCCCACCCCACATTGTTTTAGCCTTGTTTTCTGATGGTATATACTAGCTATATAATTTATTATTCTCTGAACAATTGAATAGTCGAGCTGCGCTGTTCTCCGACAGCTCTTGTTATAATCTGGAATCACAATCATGGATTAAACTGTAAGATTTTTCGCTGGTTCTTTAAATAACCGTGATTGACTATACGTAAAATGAGTTATGAGTTGGTAACTGTTAATTCAACGCCCCAGTTTGGTGTATGGCATGGCTGGTTAACGCCGTTTATATTGTGTTGATAGAGTTCTCAAAATATGTCGGTTATATATAGACCTCGTCGTCTTTGTCGTCAGTAGGTTCAGAAACGGTGTACACATCTTGTACAAATTGGCTGTTGTTGGCGGGATAGTGAATTTAACGTTAATCAACGCGTTGATGTTTTGAAGCTTTCCTTTCATGTGTTAATGGAACAGTTACTCCACGCGAGTTTTAACTGATAGTGGTTCCACGGAGACTGGCGTTAATACTCTGGTACCACATTTAATTCGTGCCGATTAATTGTTATTTGCTTTGCAAGATATCAGACATATGCTGTTCTACGAATAATTACCAAACAGAGAGTCACGAGACTTACACAATCTATGGAAATGTATCAGATGTATTGAAATGAAACAAATATCTGGTAATTTTGTTTAAATAAGGAGAATTATTAATTCATAAACGACTATATTCTTTCAGTATTTTGAGACCTCTTTTACGTTGCAGAGAATAGTATAGTGTTAAAACTCTGAATATGTTTTCCACTTCGAATATCATACAATACTGTAAAGGTTCAAACACTCAGTCTATCATACGGCTCCAATGATATTTTTAATAAAAACTAGTTTACGTAGCACAAAAGATTTATAGTTACACTCTGATTCAAAATTACTTTATTACCATTGCCTTGGTATGACTCATGATGATACACAAACCGTTACATATTGCTATTGCATATCTAACGATTGAATGCTAATACATTTGCAATGCCATTTAAGAAGTAGCGCACAAAAAGAAATACATCTTAGTCAGAAGATGAAATATGAGCTTGTCACGTTTATGAACATTTTCTCCTGTAGACAACATAACTTGCCGGCTGTTTATACATCATAGACAATATCACATTTATCTGAAATTAATCAGTCTAATTTATCAGTCTAATTGAATGACAAAACATGGTGATTGGTTTAAAGAGTACATTTTGCTGTAAATTTATTTTAAAAAATGTAGTTTCTTTACTGAAAGATTCTCATTTACAATTGCACTCGTTACATTTATACTGCATTTGATGATTTACAGAACGCACAATTTCTGAGGTTTGTTTCATGACAAAATTATTTCATGATTGTGCTTATGTTATTATACCGTTTAATCTTTTGTTTCTTGTAGGGTTTGTGTATTTTTGAGATTGTTGGAAAGATCGAGTTATGTTTATACATGATCAATTTCTTAGCTTCTCTACGGCATTTTCCACTGATCGTTTCTGTGTAACATGCCTGTATACCGTCTTAGATTTATGTTAAGGGTATCGTCTTATAAAGAACAGTACATGCATATATAATCGTCAATGATACATATACGCCCATATTTATACCCACGTGTTTGAAAAACTCAGGGTATATTAAAATCGCTTCCGTTTGTCCTTCTGTATGTCCGTCCGTCTGTCCTTCCGTCCGTTACCATATCTCCTCCTAAACCGATGGACGGAATTCAACCCGGGGCTAGAGAGCGTAAGCGGTAGCTAGCATATTTCACTACCGTTCAATCAAACTGAGACAGCTGAGACAGCAATATTTCGTATGTGTCGATTTCGGCCATTTTCAAAGGTCCACTCTCATACATATTTTAGGGTATGACTCCAGCATATGATGACGGCGTATACGAGCAACATTATATTTGCCTCCTCACACAGGGGCCCTCAGGGAGGTCAAACGGTCAATTATTCTAAAAATCAAATACACCGTAATTTTTCCATATTTCTTTACATAACTTGGTATATGTAATCGTCCATGAAAGATAAACAACACGTCGATTTTATTATTTCAAACTCGGACGTCTATCCAGGGGCCCAGGATGAGTGGGTGGGGTGGGAACTTTTTTCTTTTAATTATGTCTCAAATGGAATGTAATGTTGATGGGATTATATTGTATAATTGATTCCATCCTACCTCCATGGGGACCAGGGAAAGGGTGTCAAAAGGTCAAATACACTAACAATTATTTTACACTGTAATTGATCCTTATTTTTGCACATAACTTGGTATATGTAACCGTCCATGAAAGATAAACAACATATCAGATGTGTGCGGGAGCGGGGTTTTGGTGTTTTGTGGGTGGGTGAGGGGAGAGGGGCGGTGGAGAGAGAGAGAGTAATATGGGGTGTCATTTGATTTGTTTTGATTATGTCTCAAATGAAACATTATGATGATGGGATTACACTGTATACATTTGTTTCCTCCTACATGTACGTCATCGATAGTGCCTGGGAGAAGCGGCATCAAATACAATAATAATTCAATTGCAGTGTATTTTTTCCGTACTTTCGCACATTAATTGGTATGGCATAGTCGTCTATGAAAGAGATACACAGCATGTCAAATGATTCATTATTTAAAACTCGGTTGTCTTCCCTGGTTTTGGGGTGGAAGGGGTGGTTGGGTGTGTGATGGAGGGTAACAGGGTATCATTTTTTTAAATTATGTCTCAAACGAACATTTTGATGAAGGGATTAAAGAGTACAAAATTCAATTGCAGTGTCATTTTTCTATTTTTTTAACTTGGCAAATATACAAGTATACTCCTTTGAAAATACAAAGCATATCAAACAACTTCAGTGTTTCCACCTTAGAGGTGAGCCCAGGTGGAGGAGTAGAGCTGGTGTGTGTGAGGTTGAGGTGGTGGGAGGTGGAGAGAGAGAGAGGGAGAGGAAAATTCTCTGGGATAAATGTCAAACGTTTAAATACACGAATACCCTAAACATTTTTGATTCATTTACAGTCTCATATTTGTAGTGGTATAACTTACTGTAATACTTACTGGTTCTTCTTTGTGACTTTAAAGTAGAATATCCCTTAATCCGGTTGTAGGAGTCGTGGGAGGTATTACACTTTACATTACCCTCATGAACAGACTCAATAAAACCGTGTCTGCTACTTTTATCTCTTGTTTGTGTTTGTTGCTTCCAAGGGATACCATTTTCAGTATGTATTGACATTTACACTAGCGTCTGTTTAGTGCTGTGTGGCGGCCGTAAAAAGTCGCCCGACTACAAATCAGTAGTGGTATTACTTACTTGTCCTTTGGAAATTTCAAGCCCAATATTTGTGGCTTTAAAGTAGAATATCGCTTAATCCGGCATGATAGGGGTTTAACTTCTCATTAACTCTCATGAACAGACTCAATTAAACTGTGCCTGCTACATTTAACTCTTGTTTGTGTTTGTTTCTTTCAAGGGATCCCATTTTAAGTATTCATACATGTTTCAAAGAACAATGAAAACAATCACATACACAATGGAAACAGGGTTAGAGGGAACTGAACTGTGTGAATAAAACGTGGGTATTTGGGACGGCGCGCCGTCGGATTCGTTCTAGTTTACAATTGTTTTAGGATTTTATAGAGATTTTCGATTTAAAAAACACAAGTAATTTTAGCTACATTCAGGTACTATGTGGTTTCTATCTCATCTGCTATTATATTATGTATTTCACAATTGTTGAAAAACAGATATATTCCACAGTTGTTATATTACACCTTACTGAATAATTATCTATTAGACAATGTGCAGATAAGTTACAAATACATAAATATAGTCCATCTCAAATTGTGGAACGAATTTGGATATTTCCTTAAATATTTTTGTGATTTTATACAGTAGGTTAGAGCTTTGTGACTCTTCTTGACAGTGATATGAGCACTTTTATAAATAGTGTAAGTAGTGGAAAAATAGAAAATATATAAACTGATACCCACAGTTTGTTGTGCTGAATGCCATTGTAAACATGTTGTTCGTAAATTCTGCAGATGTGCTTATACACAGTCGTTCAAACGAAAGCATACACTGCAATTATTTGACGCGTATTTTGTACTTTGGATCACGTCTAGCAATAACCAACTCAAGGAGGCGATAACAAAAGTAGTTATAAATGCCGAACAGGAAATATGAAATTCAAGGACCACAGTCGAATACAGGTATTGTTATTAACAAAAAGTACAAATATGTTAAAAGACAGGATATGTGACATCACAATCATAAAATGGTTGAAAACATAGAGACACAGTTTCTTAATAGCAATGTTTTATAACTCAAATATAGATATAAAAATAAAAATCGAACAGGGAAAGCAGCATCAAAGACGACAGTCAGCCACAAACACACACAGAAACAAAGAACAAATGTAAAGAAAAATAAAAGGCAAAATAAGACATCACAAACACAAAAGGGTTCAATTTGAATATTTCTCCGTTATAATAGATTGTTTACGCGATACATTATAGTTACCATTGAAACTTAAAAGCAAAACTGATTTAATTGAGTCGGCAGATTTCTTATTGTGAATAAACTTGGCTAGAAGCAGAGAAGTTCATTTCAATAGCACTGTATTAGAAAAGGTTAAACTGCACATTTGCCAAAACAATTTAGACAAATAAAGTTCTTCTGAAAAATCATAACACAGCCGGAATTAAACAATAGTTCCAGTGCGACTGCCATTACTACTCTGAAATGACAATGCATCGACGTTGATTAATGCGTTCATGTGGAGAATCTCTACTGGTGTTTTTAATTGAACTGTTACTGGATATGAGTTGTACACAACGTTATAATAGCAAACACGTTTTAATAGAGCCTACTGCTGATTTGTTATTTGAACAGACTCAATAAAACCGAGTCATGGTCAACGAGATGCTATTTCGATTGTTTAGAGCAGAAAAACAACTATATATTTTGATGTTTGTTACATACTATTCCAAAGGATTTAATAATTGTGTTTTTGTTAAGGGACATTACCTTTTTACAAATAAGTATAAAATCCGAACAGGAAATGCAGTTTCATAGAATACAGTAAACACCAAAACACACAAAACGAAAAAACATGAATGGCGATGTTAATAAGGAATAAAGAAATATGATGTCGCAAACACAAAAACGGTTGACAATCGGGCTACCGCCTTGGAACGCTCAGTGACAAAAAACGCCGCTGGGGGGATTGGGGGAGATGGATTTATACCAGGTTCTAGGGTGCACCAAACCTCACATTTAACCTAATGTCATCCCAATAAAACTGGACAGTGTAAATCAAGAAATCCCTCCATGAATTATTCTCTAACCAACAAGGCAGCCTAGAAAGCCAAAAAGAAGGTACTCAGTGGCTTGACAGAAGCCAGAGCAACAAGAGAATAAACCATCGAGGGCACGACAAGACAAGATTGCATACAAACATCAAACGTCACCGTCTTTTTCTGCCTTAGGTAGACGTCATCCTAGTTCCACAACCTGTCCCGTCATCGCACAATTAAAGAGGAAATCATAGTGGCGAACTATAAATGGGTCCACCACCAAGCATGCAGTGCGTTGCAAACTGATAGGTTCATAACCTCTTTTGATAAACTTTCTAACAAGTTTAACAAAGACAGTATGAAAGTGATCATGACGAAGGATCTTACGAAATTTGTAAATCACGTTACCATAGAAGTCAGGCTGTGATAGTCCTTGTCGCAGAAGAGTACTTAAATTACTTTATATTTGGAAAGAAGATCAGGGTTACGATAAAAAAATATGCAAGGTTTTACGAAGAAAGGTAAAAATATCGGACAGGGAAAGCAGCATTCAAGGACAACAGTCAACCACAAAACACAACAACAAACACGCAAACAGACAAACAAGAAGGCAAAAGCAATACAAAATGGAAACGACATCACAAACACAAAAGGGTTGACAATAGGGCTACCGCCTTGGAACGGTCAGTGGCAACAAAGGCCACTGGGGGTTTAAACCGGTTCTAGGGTGCACCAAACCTCACACTTACCCTACTCATCCAATTAAAACAGGACAGTGTAAATAAAGAAATCCCCGCCATGATCTAATCTCTAACCAACGAGGCAGCATCAATAGGCAATATTAGTAAAACACAAATATGCTCGTGTAAAGATAATACAAAACAAACAATAGCCTAGAAAGCCACAATGAAGGTACTCAGTGACTTGGAAGAAGCTAGAGCAACACGAGAATAAACCATTAAGGGCACGACAGGAAAGATCATAGACAAACATCAAACGCCACGTTTATGGTAACGGCAGCCCCGATGGAGTAGCTTTTTAGTTATAAAAAGACTACGAATATTAACATCTTCAACTCGAGTACAAGCTCTAGAAAAACGAAAATGTTGAGACACATAAACACCATAAAAGTTGCTCAGGGAACATCCCCATCTAAATGGGATAATTAACAATATCATAATTAAAATCATCTCTCTTGTCATAGATTTTGCTAATTATTTCACCATTTTCATTAGAGAGATGTAAATCGAGTAGAGAAGCTATAGTATCAGAAATAGTAGCTTTTTTAAGTTGAAGTTCTTTAGGATATATTCGTAACAATAGTAGAAAAGAAAGGGTTGTCAATGGTCAATATTTCATCCAGATACTGAGAGGAGAGGTGTCATTAAAGGCTTCAATAACATCTGCCTGGGTATTCGGTGAAATACTCAACATGAAATCTCCTTCATAACAACATAAAAACAAATCTGCGTTATTTGTCAATTTGTCTATAAACGGTACTTCCATACCTGACGAAAAAAGTATCTAATAGAAAAATGAGTGATTCACAAACTTAATTTTCCAAACTGCTGTTAGTAAAAAACGCTTTAATATTGTTACAGGTCAAACTTGTAGCATTTTTCATAGCAAAAGTATTTTGAATGAGAGCAATACGCTTGTCTTTGATAAGGTTGTGTGGTAAAGTGGTATAATGTAAATAAAAGCATAAGTACTTATAAATGAAGATTGACGTTTATTGCAAAGTCTTATCAAGAACGTCGCCTGAAATTTTAACAGACCAAAATAAATTAATCCCAGAGTTTTCATAAGCTGCATCAATGCCGAGTGTACTGCAGACACAAATTGTACTTTTATTACACTGTGTTGCCAATTTGAGCGTTGAAGACTGGATAATAGAGAGGATGTGTGCACATACAGTCGATTTAAGCTACCCGGTAGGCATTATTGCATACTCACCGTTCCACGTCGGTAATATTGTGTTCAACAAACGTTATCTTACGTATTGTTCTTTTCAATGACATTTTAAATATGTCATTTTTCGATTTGTTTGATTGCTGTGTGCTGTAATCAGTAATAATTTGATACGAATCTTAAACATAAGAAGTATCTCGAGGAACATCTCCGTCGAAATGGCATAATAACAATATCAAAATTAAAATCACTTCTCTTGTCAAAGATTTTACCAATTATTTCGCCATTTTCAATAGAGAGATGTAAATCAAGATAAAAGCGACATTATCAGCAGAAATGTTAGCTTTATTTAGTTGAAGTTCCTTAGGATAGTTATTATTAACCATAGCAGAATAGAAAGGATTGTCAATGTTCAAAATGCCATCCTACTAACGAGAGGTGTCATTAAAGGCTTCAATTACATCTGCCTGAGTATCGGATGAAAAAGAGTATGATAATGGACCTTTGGAAACGGCCGAGCACGACACATACGAAATATTGCAGTCTCGGTTTGATTGAGACTGTTCATGAGTGGTAGTGAAATATGCTAGCTACCGCTCACGCCCTCTAGCCCCGGGGAGCAGAACTCAATATTCATAAAATCAACAGCACACAATTTTAACCATCCCGAAGATGGCATGCATATGGCGGTGGACATGGAGTTATCCTTCTTTAACGTATTCCCCATGTCGTACGGCGTATGGTCCCAGTATCTAATAAAATGAAATGCCCCGAAGAGCGAAATAAACATAATGGAATTTAGTTGGGAGCAGCGGTTATGAAGCCTTCGCATAAAAAGCAGACAACATATCCTATGAGTGGTTAAACAATACCCAGAGCCTTTTATCGGCCGGAGTAGACTCAATATGAAATACAAGAACAAATCTGCGACAAGAGGTGCACAGTTCGTACCCATAGGGATACCAACAATTTGTATATAAACGGAAGTTTCATAATTGACAAAAATATTGTCTAATAGAAAAATGAATGCTTCACAAACTTCTTGGTCAAAATAGTGGAATAGATGAAACTTGATGTTTATTGCAAATGTTATCAAGAACGTCGCCTGAATTGTTAATAGACCAAAAGAAATTAATCCCAGAGTTTTCATAAGTTTTAGCACAATATTGTTTAACGTGATCTTTTACGGCAATAAGACAAGAAGTTAAAAGTTTGGAGATGTTTGTGGTGGTGCAGGCACGAGAATTCGAAATAAAGCGAAATTGATACAGATTTGTTTGTAATTTAGTATATAGTTGGCAGTTTGTTTTGCTTTTTGCCTACCCAAGCCTTGAAAGTAGTGCCCCGAGTGATAAGTGTGGAAACAATATCATCCTTAGTAGATTGAACGGGAGTATACGAATTAGTGCTACAGAGTTCCAGAGATAAAACGTTGACGCATTGTAGGCGTCAAACAATAATTACATTATTAGCTGCTTTAACAGTAGGAACTAAAACAAATTTATTATGAAATTCTTGAATTCTAGACTTTAAATTACGAAACGAAAACCTCGGTCTTTGTGGAAGTAAAGAGGGGATAGCATTATAAAAGTTAATACGTGTATCTATACTTTTAAAAAATGACTTTTTCCAAGTAGAATGAGAGTTTGGGTTCGCATGTTTCCTACGACACCATTTTATATAAAAATCATCAATGGACTGGGCGATCGGAGCACGACATGCATTAAAATCAATAATTGAAGGTAATCTATACTTAGGACCTTTAGAAAACAGATGTAGAATACGTTTATCTACAATAACAAAAGTACCAGTTATAAATTTTAAACCAAATTTACCAAGACACTAGGAAAAAATCAAGAACATAATTATTTTGAACATGCTATAATAGGCCGTACGAGGTGTAACAGAAAACATATTTTAATAGATTCTGTTATTAGGGATTTGTTATTGTTATTGTTTGTTTTTGTGCAAACCTTTTTTTGCATGATGTTGTGACAAATTTGAGTCTTGGTCAACCAGATGCTTGTCCGATGGTTTTAAGCAATCAATGACTATTGTTATACATATTTTATATATCATTTTAAATTCTAGACACCTTGTTGTTTGTGCTCAATCAAAGGGATACCAACATTCCAGAATCCGCGCATCAATACCGAGTGCCCCGATTGAAAGCAGAACCAGACGATATAAAATACAATTCGCATGTTTCTGAACGATTACTATTGGAATCTTTCAGCTAATTAATTATTTCATAAGAATTATTAAATAAATACTAAAAAGAGGATCCATAGGAAGCAACAAACACTAACAACAGAGGAAAGTAGCTGTTTTATTGACTCTTTTGGTGAGATATAATGTGCAAAGTCGCTGGTTTTCAGAGGTTAACATCCCATGTCAAACTGTGATATCACATATTTTGTTCTGATTGCATTATCGCAATAGCGATGTGTCCATTTGATATATCAACAAGTCAACAAAGTGTGTCTTGCAATATTAACGGTAGACACATTTGTAAAATACCTACGTACTGTAATTACTGGTAAATTATTGCTGACGTCCCTATGACAAATATCGTCCTTGGTTCAAACGTGTGCGGAGAAATATCACATGTGCTGTAAAAGGAAATTACGATAATACGCAGAACATCTATGGAAATGTATAGGATGCATTCACATTAATAAAATATTTGGGATTTTTGTTTAAATAAGGAGAATTACTAATTTATAAAAATGAATTCCTTCAGTATTTTGAGATCGTAAAGTCTTGTTAGAACTCTGAATATGGTTTGTCTAATGTCATATGATACTGTAAAGGATCAAACAATCAGTCTATCGTACGGCTCCAAAACTAGTATACGTAGGACAAAATATTTATAGTTCATTCATGATGATCCATTACATATTGCAGTTTGCATTTCTAAAATTGAATGCTAATTCATTTGCAATGACATTTAAGGAGCAAGGCACAAAATGAAATGCATCCTTGTCAGATGATGAAATATGACCTTCTCGCGTTTATATTCATTTTCTCCTGTAGACAACATGACTTGCTGACTGTATATCGCATTGATCTGAAATTACTAATCTAATTGAATGACAAAACGTGGTGATTGTTTGAAAGACTACATTTTCAAAAAGAAAAAGGTTTTCATCTGCAATTCCACTCGTTTCATTGAGACTTCAATGGATTATTAACCGAAATAAATGTATCATTCAGAGAACACATTCCATCAAATTCACGTATTATTAACTATACCACATTATTAACTATGCCACAACAATTACAAGGACACACATAAGCAAACTATTTGACATCACAAACATGAAATAGTGGATAGCAGGGGTGGTTTAAACCACGTTCTAGAGTGCATCAGACATCACGCCTACCCAGCTGTCATCCTAAGTAATCAGGACAGTGTGAATCAGTTTGAATAAGGAAGTTCCTCTGTTATGCTCTAGGTTATATCTTCTAACAAACTAGGCAGCACTAATAATATACTCATTGACTTGAAAGAAACTTACCACCGTTTCAGGAAAAAGTTCGACGTGATCACAATTTGTCGTGTCATCTTTAAATCAAAGAGACATCTGTAGTGGCGACTGCATATGGGCCAACCACTAAACATGCAATTGCGTTGCAAAATAATAGGATCATAACCTACCTTGATATTTTTCTAAAACGCTACCTACCGTTTACGCCCTCTAGCCCCGGGTTGAGCAGAATTCAATATTTAAATATTGAAGATGTTCATATCTTCAATATGAATGGTACTTCATGGTTAAATCATCAAAGGATTGAAGTGTTTGAGGTTTGTCTTAAATCGTGTCTTGCCGTACCCTTAACGGTTGTTCTCTTACTGTTCCGGCTTCTGTCATTGGCTTTGTGGCTTTCTAGGCTTTTTCATATTGTATATACATGATCATGTAATTGTTATACTTATATTGCCTATTAATGCCGCCTTGTTTGTTAGAGAATAATAACCTGGCAGGGTTATCTTTATTTACACTGTCTTGTTATACTTGGATGATAGGAGTGAGGTTTGGTGCATATTAGAATCAGGTTTAAACCCGCAGTGGCCTTTTTTCCACTGACAACATCCCCCCCCGCCCCCCACCCCCCACCCCCACACACACACACGCAAGGCGGTAACCCTATTATCAATCGTTTTATGGTCTTGACTTTTAATCATATTTGTAGTTGTCGTTTGTTTCTGTGCGTGTTTGTGGTTGACTGTGGTCCTTGAATGCTACATTTTCTGTTCAACCTTTATATCTACTTATTAGGTCATAATTTTAATAACGTAACTGTTCAACCGGTTGAATATATATTTTTTGATAATGATGCTACTAAAAGCTTTAAAATAATAGCTAGACATATTGCAGAACTTAATTGGATGAAAAACTTACAGACACCTTATCCACTCGGCCTTAATGACAATATTTATCAAGAAGGAAATATTTCTAAAGATCCTAATATTGACATTCTTTCTATATTTTCTATTCGAAAGCGTAAATCGAGATCTCATGGTCTTAGGCTCAATCGTAACATCAAACGTAAATCGCCTGTAATGTTTTCTGTCGCTGATTTACATACTATTTTCAAACAGTCTGGAAAGCACTCTATGCTTTCACGGTTTACCTCTTTGTCCATTTCTTCACTAAAGTTGATCGACGAGGAAGCCGACAAAATTTTCATTCGTACAGATCCCTTGTATAACACTGCTTCCATAGTTCAAACCTACTCACAACATGTTCTCCGACCCCATATTGACAAGGAGTCTGATCACGTCAGGCATTTTCTAAAACTGATAAATATTTATAAAGGTATTGATTTCATTGACATGCCTAGTATTTTCCGAGATACTCATGTAATTGATTCTATCCCAAAATATTTCAAAAAAGAATTCCGAAAGTCTTGTAATTTGTTATAAGTATAAAAAGCTTATTAGAAATATTATTTTCAACTACAATAAAATAGTTTCTGACCTTGATATAGTACATAATACTACTAAGGAATGTGAATGCAACACTTCTAAATTTTGCTATGCTCCAGCAGGTCATGTCATTACCGGTAATTTTGATATTGTTGATAAACGTATTCAGCATTTGTTTTCGAAAGGTCCTAAATATAGATTACCTTAAACTATTGATTTTAATGTCTGTCGTGCCCAGATCGCCCACTCCATGGAAGATTTTAGTATTAAATGGTGTCGAAGACGCGGACCCAAACTCGCTTTCTACTTGGAAGAAATCAATTCTTAAAATTATGGATACACGTATTAACTTTTATAATGCTAACCCCTCTTTACTTACTCCGAGACCTAGGTTTTCCTTTCGTAATTTAAAATCGGGAATTCAGGAATTTCATTATGAATTTGTTTTAGTTCCTGCAGATAAAGCAGCTAATAATGTAATTATTGTTTGACGCCTACATTACGTCAATGTTTTATCTCTGGAACTCGGCAGCACCAATTCGTATACTCCAGTTAATTCTACTGAGGATGATGTTGTTTCCACACATATCACTCGGTGCACTACTTTCAAGGCTGGTGTAAACGATAAGCAAAATAAACTGCCTACCATGTACTGGAATCCTAAATTACATAAAAATCCGTATCGCTTTATTTGGAATTCTAGTGCCTGCACCACAACAAACATCTCCAAACGTTTAACTTCTTGTCTTACTGCCGTTAAAGATCACGTTAAACTATACTGTGATAAAACTTATGAAAACTCTGGGATTAATTTATTTTGGTCTATAAAAAATTCAGGAGACGTTCTTGATAAAATGTTCAATAAAGGTCAAGTTTCATCAATAAGCACTTATGATTTCTCTACCCTATATACAACCTTACCACATCACCTTATTAAAGACAAGCTAATTTCTCTTATTCAAAAAACATTCGCTAGAGAAAATATTTTTGGCATGTAATAATATTAAAGCGTTCTTTACTAACGGCAGTTTAGACAATTATACTATGTGGACTTGCTATGAAGTTTGTGAAGCACTCATCTTCCTATTAGATAATATTTTCGTCAGGTATGGAACCACCGTTTATAGACAAATTGTTGGTATCCCTATGGGTACGAATTGTGCACCACTTGTCGCAGATGTGTTTTTATTTTGCTATGAAAGAGATTTCATGTTGAGTCTTTCATCAGATACCCAGGCAGATGTTATTGCCTTTAATGACACCTCTCGGTATCTGGATAACATATTGAACATTGACAACCCTTTCTTTCCAACTATGGTTAATAATATTTATCCTAAAGAACTTCAGCTTAACAAAGCTAATGTTTCAAATAATAACGCTTCTTTTCTTGATTTACATCTCTCGATTGAAAATGGTGAAATAATTAGCAAAATCTATGACAAGAGAGATGATTTTAATTTTGACATTGTTAATTATCCCCACTTGGATGGGGATGTTTCCCGAGAAACTTCTTATGGGGTGTATGTGTCTCAATTTATTCGTTTTTCAAGAGCTTGTACTCGAGGTGAGGACTTTAATATTCGTAATCTTTGTATAACTAAAAAGCTACTCAATCAGGGCTACCGTTACCATAAACTTCGTTTGATGTTTGTCTATGATCTTTCTTGTCGTGCCCTTAATGGTTTATTCTCTTGTTGCTCTGGCTTCTGCCAAGTCATTGAGTACCTTCATTGTGGCTTTCTAGGCTATTATTTTATTGTATTATCTTTACACGAGCATATTTGTGTTTTATTTCTATCGCCTTGTTGGTTAGACATTAGATCATGGCGGGGATTTCTTTATTTACACTGTCCTGTTTTAATGGGATGACAGTAGGGTAAGTGTGAGGTTTGGTTCACCCTAGAACCGGTTTAAACCCCCAGTGGCCTACTTTGCCACTGACCGTTCCAAGGCTTTAGCCCTATTGTCAACCCTTTTGTGTTTGTGATGTCGTTTGCATTTATTATTACATTTGCCTTCTTGTTTGTATGTTTGCGTGTTTGTTTCTGTGTTTTGTGGTTCACTGTCCTCCTTAAATGCTACTTTCCCTGTACGATCTTATTTCTTTATTCTTTAGTATCACATAGTTTGCTTCAGTTTATATTTTCATTGTTGATTTTCTCAAATGCGTGCTGTTGATGGACTGTGATCTGTAAATGCTGCAATTGTATCTACTTCCATATATACTTGACCTGGATATACGTGGAACAATATGAAATGTGTTTTTTCTGTTCATAGGCTGGAATGTTTTGAATGATTAATCGTTGTCAGTAGAACGAGTCTTTAATAAGAGTAATAAGCAGTCAATATAATTTATATCTGGCTTATCTCTTTGACATTTTATTTACCTTTAATCCGGCACTACAGAATATCGGTTCAGTCCTATTCATTGCTTGTCTGATCATCTGATTAGAAAGTGTAATAAAAGCAACAACAGAAATGCATCATCAAGATTGCCTTTCTATTTGTATTTGTCTCCGTATGTGCATATTCATACACACGTTTATAATTTACACAAGGTTTCAACGGCATTGATCATACGTCCCTTTTATTTATTCCAGGAAGTTATACTATCATAAAAAAGTATTTGCTTTGCCACAGGTTAGTATTGTTTTTATTAATGACATCTGCATGATTTTGAAGTAGCCTCCCGCAATCCGCTTGGGACAGGGCCTTATCTGATTTGCTTATTATTTTCGTTTGAAGACTCCCTTAGCAGACTTTCTAAAAATACCATCAGAGTGTGTTAAGAACAGCAGAACATTCGTACGTTACTACTGTTTTCTTGCTAAATTCTCTACTCTTGGATAATATGATTTATCTTCCGACAAGCTCCATACCGACATTAAATGCTAGCTTTTTCTCGTGTGTTAATGTACCGATTTCACAATAGTATCATCCGTCAATTGGTTCAATATTACTAAAGAGTAGATATAAAGGTCGGAGAGGAAATGTAGCATTCAAGGACTAGTGTCAACCAAAAGCAAGGATAGAAATAAACAACAATGTTAAAAATGACTAAAAGGAAGACACGAAATCACAAACATAAAAGGATTGAAATAGGGTTACCGCCTTGGAACGGTCAATGGCAAAAAGGGCCGGTGGGGGTTTAAAACAACTGAGAAATGAAGAAAAAAATGTTTCACTTACTTATAAGCCATACAGGCATATTTATTAGCAATTATTATGGATGCACTCTCGTGGATGGTGCGAAACCATATTTTAAGAGCTCGATGTCGTTGAGTAATTCAGGATTATGAAATCACTGTGTTTCTATGGACCAAGATTAATGATATCTGTCTATACTTTACCTCAGCAAATGCGTGTGATTTGCTTTCCTGAAATATGCATTTACACCTGAATGAGGCTTTAGGAAGTTAAAGTTTGATTCCATTCTTAAAGCTATAACAATCGAAAGGAAAAGTAGCATTCAAAGACGACAGCTTCAGAAACAAAGAACAACTTTAAAGATGAATAAAATGTCATAAAAGACGTCACAAACACAAAAGGGTTGACAGTAGGGCTACCGTCTTGGAACGGTCAGCTGCAAAAAAGGCCGCTGGGGGTTTAAACCAGGTTCTAGGGTGCGCCAAACCTCAAACTACCCTACTGCATCCCTATATAACAATGAATAATTAGTTAAGCGGCCTTAGTTAAGTTATTCGCATAAATATATTATGGAGCTAATTTTTGCAACAAATGAGAGTTTAATATATTTTCGAACTTTTTAAAAAAGCATCTGTATAGTCTTTGAGTTAACACTATATCACTATATTCTATATCATATACATTTTTATACTCTTAGCATACTTGGTCGAAATTGTCAAGGTAATATGAATAAGTCAATCACTTACCTTTGAACTGAACACTATGTTTAACCCTTAGCCGTTAAGAAAGACTATAATAGCCGTTGCGTCCATTATACATCCAGATCAGCCTGCGAGTAACAGGCTGATCAGGGTTTACAATGTCCGGCTGCTGATCCGTCATTTCCCCCCACCCCTTTGTTACATAATTTGAATGGCCTTAACTAATAGAAAGAACAGTTCATTATATATATTTAGCAGGTTAATGGTTAGACATCTTCAGGCACAAAGATCAAACCATTGTATAATTTAAACAAGATGTCAACCCGTTTGTGTTTGAGACGTCATATATTGCCTTGTATTCGTCCTTGTAAGTATTGTTAGTTCTATCCGTGTATTTGGTTGGCTGTGATCATTGAAAGCTACATTTCTCGACTTCTATATCTACTTGTGTTTCTTACGACGAAATAAAACCAAAAGTAGATATACAAATCGAACAGGAAAATAAGCATTCAAGGACGACAGTCAACCAAAAACACACACAGAAACACAAAACAACTTTGAAGATGAAAAAAAAATCAAGATAAGACATGACAAACACAAAAGTTTGACAAAATGACTACCGCCTTCTAAGGGCCAGTGGCAAAAAAAAGGTCATTGGGGCTTTAAACCAGGTTCTAGGGTGCACCAAACCTCACTTTTATCCCAATAAACGGGACAGTGTAAATAAAGATATCCCGCCAGGTTATAATCTCTAACAAACAAGGCAGCATTAATAGGCAATATAAGTGAAACACATAAATGATCATGCATATATAATATAAAAAAACAAAAGCTTGGAAAGCCACAACGTATGTACTCAATGACTTGGCAGAAGCCAGAGCAACAAAAGAAGAAACCGTTTGTATACACATGTCAGTTACACGCCTTTGTTAATAATATTTGGAGAAATCCTAAAGAACTGCCGTACTTGAACTAATCATATGCAGTTGTGTAATTAATGTATTTTTTTATTGGTTGTTTTGTTTAGAATGCATTTTCGATAACCAGCTAATATATTAGGGAATAAATAAACAATAAAATCATTCAGTCGTCATACACGCAAGCACATCATCGATTCGGCGTAATCAGACCACTGTATTAGATATACGGTATCAAAGCAGCAATATAATACATGTATAAAACACAGTATACGTGTCTTTCTTAATATATTAACTTCTAAATGCAATCTAATACCTCCTTATTTGCTGAAGCCATGCACGTGTTGTTATTCATTTCACATATTGCACAGAAGTGTCTAGTTCTCATCATTTCGCGTTTTAGCACTGTCTATGGTTTCCTTTGTTAATAAAATAATACCCTAAAAGTAGATATACAAATTGAACACGAAAAGTAGCATTCAAAGACGACAGTCGACCACAAACACACAAAGAAACAAAGAACACCTCTATATAAGATGAATAAAAGGCAAGATAAGACATCACAAACACACAATGGTTGACAATAGGGCTACCGCCTTGGAACGATCAGTGGCAAAAAAGATGGGTGTTAAAAACAGGTTCTATGGTGCACCAAACCTCACTCTTACCTTATTGTCATCTCAATAAACGGGAAAGTGTAAATAAATATATACCCGCCAGGTTATAATCTCTAACAAGCAAGGCAGCACTAATAGGCAATATAAGTAAAATACATAGATGATCATGCAGATATGAATATAAAAAAGAATAGAAAGCCACACTATACATGATATAAGTACTTATTGACTTGGCAGAGGCCTGAGCAACAAGAGAACAATTCATTAAAGGTACTTCAAGACAAGATTTAAGACAAATATCAAACGCTACCGTCCTGTGAGGGTTTAGTTGCCATCATCATTGTGTCCACAATATGTCCGGTCATCGCACAAGAGGAAAGCATAGTGGCGAACTGTTAATAGGGCAACCACTAAACAACGCTCATTTGCTAATAAAGACATAAACAAAAAACAACAACATATTAACACATACGTTTCTTTTCTTTTTCTTAAGTTAGCATTATGACTTAGACACAATTGGTGACATATTTAAATGCCACTTTTGTGAATATGTCCATATTTGGACAGCTTCTGTTTAGCAAGGACACACATCGGCCACTAATAACTTTCACTAGGAATGATTCATAGTCGCAAGACTCTAATTCATTTCTAGTTTCAAGTCCACAACTATTTTGAACTTCTTTGAGAAAGTTCAGCTTTATGGCACTGAACATTTCGCACGCAGTTAGCGCGTGATACAAGGTATCGCTACACAGAAGAGTACACACAGGGCATCTACTCTCTGTCTTCTGAGGTGTATGATCCCAAACTTTAGCAATTGCATGAGCACGGTTTTCTGTTTGACCTTTATATCTACTTCTAACACAGTATTGTTTAACGTGATCTTTAATGGCATAAACAAAATAAGTTAAACGTTTGGAGATGTTTGTAGAGGAGCAGGCAATACAATTAGAAATAAAGCGTCCTTTAAAAGTATGTTTGTGTAAATTATGAATCCAGGACATAGTTGGAAGTTTGTTTTGCTTTTCGTCTATCCCAACATTGAACGTGTCGCGCCGAGTGATATAAATGGGAACAACATCATCCTCAGTAGATTAACATGGATAATTAGTGCAACTGCCGGAGCATATTACAATTTAAAAGTGTTGGACAACATTTTCTACAATATATGTAAATGCCCTTACCAACAAACGCTATCAACAAACTAGTAATAAAATAATATATACTGATTAATTCAATACAATTGAACAACTCACAAAAATATAACTGTTACATATACTGAAAGAAAAAAATGCCTATACTACACTATTATACGCACATAACGTATAACATATCAACGTGTTTTGTATAAAAAGGGGCTACAACTAATTACAGAAAGAACAACTCTTTCATGTAGTTGAACTTTTAATCAAAGTATACTTTGTTACACGAAATTCATGAATGTTGAAGTTTCGCTTGAAATAGTCAAGCCATTTCAGCACTGTGTTTAATGTTTAGTGTTTAATGTTAAGAGATTGCACCGTTTAAAGGCAAGTTTATTCACCTGCATGAGCCAAATGCGCATTATGTCGATAATAAAACCTTAAAGGGATAACCATTGGTGTGTTCGGTGCTGTTTAAATTTTCTTTTCGAAAGGACAGGTCTAACGTCGCCCTGCACCATTCGATTAGCAGTAGCATATTAAACATACAATATATAGCGGAAATACCGATTATGCGTTTCTTTTTCCTTTCAGTATATTATGTATAAAGGAGGAAAGGGAACAGAACATGTAAACTATGGTTCACTCTTGTGTATAATATAAATGATTCGAAAAGTAATTATGTAACGTTATCTGAGTATTGTTTGCAACCATTATAGAGTGTTCGCACATTTATCATGTTTAAATGGCGAGTATATTGAAATTTAATGAAGCCTTTGTCTGAGTAATTGTTTAACGTCTTCTACTTTGAAACCTTATAAACGCAGCTGGCTGATTCTTGTAAATGATTTGAATATAAAGCCCTACTGAGACTCTGCAAAACTATTCATTCTGTCATATATCGATGACCAGATAATTAGTAATTTGGAACGTTTTCTTCATTTTGTTGTCAGGAATAAACAGTTTAGGTATGTTGGCTAGAAAATGGCGTAATCCTGAGATTTTTTTAAATGGATAGTTAAAGTTTCTTTGGTCTCATTTAAATATTAAATTATCGAAAAGGGTAGGTCGCCGAACTTTCGTTTTGCACTAGACGTCTTTCAAAAAGTCATTTATTTCTAACTAAAAAATTCACTGAAAAGACAGAAAAATAAAGTCATTGAACATTTTCACTTTTTGCTTTCATAACATTTTACTTATTTAAAACGATGACTACTTTTCAACTACATTATATACATATCTTTCAAAACTCAAACAAATGTAATTTTCATTCGTGTTTTACTTAAAAGCAAACATATATGGACCATACTCCAAAAAGGAAAAACTTTGACTAACATGATAATTAAAAAAAGAATGGTCTACTGCTCAACTTGGTTTAAAACTTGTGTATAACAAGAGGCTATGATATTTCTTTCGAAACAAAAAAAAGGATATACAGGTTACCAGGGTTCTAATAAAGTTATATTAAAAATGTCTTAAATTACACACATTTTGGAGTTATTTTGACATGTTCACTGTAGTATACTATACACAAAGTTTTGACATAGAGATCGAGTGTAAGACTAACCCAGTAAGTACTTTTATATGTTTTCCACTATTTTTAAAAAAAGGTTTATTTTTTCTATAACAAATTGATAAATTCCACTTCTAAACCCATACCCCTATTTTTTATAGTAAAAAAGGGTCATGAAAAAAGGGGAAATTTAAAATCTTACATAATATTTACTAGGCCAGCCAAGCCAAAATCCTTATAAGTCTCCATCCAACGTTCTTAAGAGTCTCCTTTTGACAACTGAAACCATTTCTGAATAATGTATATCTTAGGCAAGTCAAATAAGAACAACAGAACACAACATATATTATTATTATTATTATTGTTATTATATATTTTAGTTCTAAGTATTCCATGGAATTATAATTATATATTATATATTATTATCTGAGATTAAACCTTACTAACATGTAATTTGAAACGGTTTCATCAAACGGTATCTCATCGAATACTGAATTCAGTTGTTGCAATGTTCTCATATCGGTAAGTGAAACCCATTCTATTTAGATAATAGTCCTTACAGGATACTGAACGTGAATGTTGGTCACGATACGAGCAAGCTATGTCACTATGTGCATGCAAAGTATCATTTTAAATACGATATGATTTAGTAATTGAGGCAAGTATTTAAATGCTAATAATATACAATGCCTTCTAAACATATTTTGCAAATGGCTATTTATCGCCACGTGTTATCTAAGGTACAAATGGTGAAACTCTGAGATGCCCAAGTATTTTATTTATCATTGATTACTTTTTACTATGGTTAATAATATATATTCTAAGAAACTTCAACAAAGCTAACATTTCTGATCGTTTCTTTTCTTGATTTACATCTCTCTATTGAAATATGCGAAATAATTAGTAAAATCTATGACAAGAGATCTCATTTTATTTTGATACTGTTAATTATCATTCAACTATAGTGTTATTATCCCTGATACGTCGTTTTGGTACCACCTGATATGACACATGATTTGCACTCCATATCTTCCCGCATCTGTGCGAGATGACAATCCGGAAGTAAGTGACGTCAATAACCGTTAATTAACCTGACGTCATTAACGTGCAGGCAGTTTGTAAGGTCCGTTTACATTTCATTCCCGTTAAAATGGATACATGGGAAATACATTTGAATCACTTGCAGCTTTTATCGAGTTCACGGCTAAAAATGTGTCAACAAAGCGCTCGATTCAGGTATGTTTTTGCTTGATTACCTTCTTAATATTTAACAAATTGAGTTCAGCTAAGTACACATCCTTCTACAGAATGAGCTCTTTCCTCTATCGCAACCGGTATTTCGATTCATCCAGTACTTTCTGAGATTAGTGCTTTCAAATGTTTACGGTCATGTACGCTTTCTCTCATTTCCAATTCTTTGGAAGACTAATCTAAGAAGTCTATATGAATCGAAATACCCGCTTGCGGTGGAGGAAAATGCCCACTGTGTAGGGGTATGCGCGCTTTACTGAAACAAAATGTAAAACATGAAGAAAGTTATTAAGCAAAAACATACCTGAATCGAGCGCTTTGATAATAACAACATTTCCAAAGTCGATAAATAGAGGATCTTACATGAGTACTCATTCATTATTGAATTTATTAAACGAATTGGCAAAATGTTATAATGCGAGGCTCTTGCCGAGCATTATATCATTTTTACTAAAGAGTTTAATAAATTCAATAATGACCAAGAATATTACAAAGTTTATAAATCACATCACCATAGAAGTAAGGTTGTGATAGTCCTTGTCGCAGAAGAATCCTTAAATTACTTTTATATTTGGAAAGAAGATCAGGGTTACGATAATAAAATTTTGCAAAGGTTTTACGAAGTTTATGGTAACGGTAACACTGATTAAGTAGCTTTTTAGTTACAAAGATTACGAATATTAAAGTCCTCACACGAGTACAAGCTCTTGAAAAACGAATAAGTTGAGACACATACACCCCATAAGAAGTTGCTCGGGGAACACCACCATCCAAGTGGGGATATTTAACAATGTCAAAATTTAAATCATCTCTCTTGTCATATATTTTGCTAATTATTTCACCATTTTCAATCGAGAGATCTAAATCAAGAAAAGAAGCTATATTATCAGATGTATTAGCTTTGTTAAGCTGAAGTTCTTTAGGATAAATATTATTAACCATAGTTGGAAAGAAAGGGTTGTCAATGTTCAATATGTCATCCAGATACCGAGATGTGTCATTAAAGGCTTCAATAACATCTACCTGGGTATCTGGTAAAAGTCTCAACATGAAATCTCTTTCATAGCAAAATAAAAACAAATCTGCGTCAAGTGGTGCACAGTTCGTACCCATAGGGATACCAACAATATTTCTATAAACGGTGGTTCCATACCTGACGAAAATATTATCTAATAGGAAGATGAGTGCTTCACAAACTTCATAGCAAGTCCACATAGTATAATTGTCTAAACTGCCGTTAGTAAAAAACGCTTTAATATTATTACATGCCAACAATGTAGTATTTTCTCTAGCGAATGTTTTTTGAATAAAAGAAATTAGCTTGTCTTTAATAAGGTGATGTGGTACTGTTGTATATAGTGTAGAGAAGTCATAAGTGCTTGTTAATGAAACTTGACCTTTATTGAAAATGTTATCAAGAACGTCTCCTGAATTTTTTATAGACCAAAATAAATTAATCCCAGAGTTTTCATAAGTTTTATCATCTTTATAGTTGTTTGATTCTGTGCGTATTTGTGGTTGACTGTGTATGGTTTCTACTTTTCCAGTTCGATTTTTTTTATATCTACCTTTGTTAATGTATTATGCAAATTTATGATAGAACTTGAAGCATAACACATATTTTGAAATTATTCTAAACATTATCAGTTGTATTGAAATCTTTGAATATTTCACGCCATGTTGCCAATTAGTGATACCACACTTGTTGAATACTGTCAGTCCAAAAATATCCCATAGGCAATAACAACAAAGTATGTAGTGTCAGACTTCATTAGGTTGCCCTTAATTAGCGGGACACAGCTGCATTGAATGATACTCGGGTAATGCCTAAATATATCGGTAGATGACTTTTGTACAATCTACATGGGGCCAATAGAACAGATTATTAAAACACGAACCAGTGCAATGAATCAGTAGCATAGCCCTGCTTTCTTTGTATTCTTAAAACGTATTGAAACATAATATTGAGCATAAACAACCGATAACTTGTTTACAATAGCACTTTTATGTTCTTTTCCACATAGTGTTTCTTTGAAACTGCACGTATTGTTGGTATATTCATTTAGACGAATACATTGATTGTTGTAGACCTCAAATGTTTAGTATGTATACTGTCTCAGTTTCATTTTACCGTCTTTAAAATGTTAACAACAGTAGTATACGGATGTGCAGCATCAGAATGGAATCTACTTGATATTTTGGAATTACCTGATTAACGTGCGTTTGATAATTACGATATATCTTATATAAAATTATCGTGGCACTACCGTTACTTGTAAGGTATATATATGATAAAACAATCACTCACCAAGGCTGCAATGTACACTCTGTCACAAAACATGTGTCTTTGTTTTATTTTAATGTTTATATTTACAACGTCGAAATATAGAAACGATATAATTAAAATAAACATATTTGCTAAAACCAGTGATATACATTAGTTTAAACTTATTTTATTTCTCATAACTAATATGCCGCAGCTGACTTTATAATAATTAAGGAAAAATGTTACTCTTACATATAATACTGTTCGGTAATAAAAGCACAGCTAAGATGGAGCAATTATACAAATCATAAAACGGGTATAGAATTTCTTAAAATATCCGTTAACTTTCCCTGTTCTACGCCCGTCTTGGTATTAACTGACCTGTTTCTGAAATACTATACTCAATATATAACTTACACCAACTATTTGAATAATTCAATTCTAAATAAAATTTTCCAACGTCACGATATCCCGACCCGGCAGTCATCCAAGCTTGTTAGTTTCCACCCTTAATTACAACTGAGAGATAAAACACTGCAATGTGATTGATAGCACATACTATGACACTTTAATTGTGACACATACACACTTAACTAACACGTCACAGTTCGGCGTTAAGTTATATTGTATATTAACAAAATACAAGTATTCTATGTATTCACAAGGACAAACTCGTAGCCAGCCCTAACATTTAACCGAGGCAAATTCCTTTCTATGGAGGTCCGATGGTTGCACTCTCCACCCCACCGGGGATTTGAATACAAAACCCTGACCCCAACAAAACGACAGCTACATATAATATCGGATAGTATAATTTACTTTAAATTAACATGTGACCAATAACGAAGACCGAGTTTAGTCACATTAATTTAAAACCATATAAAGATAAAGATGATCATGTATATACGAATATAAAAAATAAAAGCCTAGAAAGCCACAAAGCAAGTACTTAATGACAAGGCTTCTGCCAAGTCATTGCGTACTTGCTTTATGGATTGTTGGCTTTTATGTATTCATATATGCATTTATATTTACTTATATTGCCTATCAATACTGCCTAGTTTGCTAGAGAATATAACCTGGCGGGGATAAATTTACTTAAACTAACCCATATGTTGGGGATGAAATTAGTGAAGAGTGAGGTTTGGTGCACCCTAGAACCTGATTTAAATCCCCAGTAGTTTATTTGCCGCTGTCCATTCAAAGGCGGTAGCCCTATTTTCAAACCGTTTGTGTTTTTGATATTACATGCCCTGCTTATTAACATTGTATTACTTGTTTGTTTCCTTGCGTGTTTTTGGTTGATTGTGTTTTGTGAAAGCTTCACTTCCTGTTCGACATGCATGTGGAGACATTGTCCTGCTTCATTCATTATCACGTGACTATTTTGTGGAATGTATCAATTGTTACCACATGACGGTTTGTGAAGGTGAAGAAGGATTAGGCGCAATGTTTATTACATTGCAGTTTTTGGAGGGTATCAATTTAACCGCAATCTTTTCTACATGTCGGTGTGTGGTGGTGATCAATCGTTAACACATGGCGGTTAGTGGAGGTGGCAAACTTCAATCGAAATTCGTTAGCACGTGGCGATGTATTGTATTAAACCGTTTCCACATGGCGGTTTTTGGTAATAAATCCTTCCCACACGGCGGTTTCTGGTAATAAATCGTCAGCACATGGCGTTTTTTGGATGAGATCATTTGCAGCAGCATTTTTACCACGTCGCCACTTGTGGAGGTTCATCTCTTAGAAGCCCACTACGATTGCATCTTGCATCTTGCATCACTATTTGTACAAGCGATACTCATTTAATGAAGACCTGGATGCCTAATGGAAAACAAAAACATAACTGAAATTGAGACTGTGGATTGATTTAACCATTTCTTACTATCATAACAGCTATTATCGAAAGTTAATTTTAAAAGTAGATGTAAAAGTCAAACAGGAAATGTAGCAGTCAAGGACTACAAAAATAAATACGCAGCATGGTAATGACATCATGCCCTGCAGATGATGGAGGAAGACACTCAAAATTGTGCATTGCTACATTTATTTATCCTTACCAGGTGCTAAATCTTCAGCATTCTAGGTAAAGATCACAATCAATTCATGTTGATATAAGAGTTCTAATTTTAGATATCAAGTGTCTAATCAACACAGGGATGTATCTTTGACATAATCTTGATAGGTGTCAAACAATCGTGAACTTAAAATAAATCAACCTAGTAAATGGTTCATAGTTTAAACTTTCGATATTAGATATATGTGTTTGTTTAGTCTAACTACAAGTTGTAAATTGTTTTTATCTCTGTGCCACAAACAATTACATCTCAATGGGACCCTAAGGAAAATTAAATGCGGTGTGAGGCGTAATCTGTTATATATGTCAAGTATTTATTAAAAATATATTCTGTTTGAACTAAACGACACGTTTGAATACTGACAGAAACAGCTGTCTCTTAATATACCAAGAAATAGTCTTCGACATTTGAAGATATGCTAGTACAAATATTTGCCATATAGGATCGTACATGAGTAAATGTATATTATTGATTTTAAAAAAAGAATTTGATAAAACAATAAGATACGAGTTTATTAAAATCAATAATACACAGTCACGAATGCAAGATTCTATTTATCACGTAACACACCTACAAGGTGATAGTTTCACTGTACAGTGGAGAGGCAAAGGTGGTTTTTAGCTCCGATGTCTACTTTTCTTAACTACACATGACAACCGGAAAAGAAGTTCCTAGCATCGAGCCCCAATGAAAATATTTTCCATGGCCGTCATTTTGTTTTGAAAAAATTCACGGAAAATGGATATTTAAAACATTTCAAACGAAATTCGATTGCATCATTGCATTCGATCCAATTTTTATTATTAAAACGAATGTAATACTGAAATAAAATATACATAAATGCTATTCATTGCGTTAATAATAAGCTTCAAACTCCCCAAAAATCACAGTTCATTTTCCTGACCGTGAAATCAAGGTCATTTGTACGCGAAATTTACGGTACAACATCTAACCCGTTGCTCTATATTTATTGCATATAATCTGAGAGCCTCTTAAAAGGGTATGCTAGCCGATTAATTAAAATAACATGAAATCACTAGAAACTGTCGTTTTGGGTATGTTTCCTAGCACATCGTGGGAAAATCTGACAATTTTATTGAATCGAGGGATATTGAAAACGCGTCTTATTGGTCAATACTAAATCGATTATATTGAGGGTTCATCTCCAATTTGCTAATCTTGCTATTTTCTTCTAAGGGACGTAACTCTTGTTGACTGTCTAAATTTAAAGGGGTACGTGGAAATTCAAGATTTATAATTAGCAGACTGAGGGTGATAATAAGAGAATGGTCTTAGGAAAACGTTTACCCACACATGTTTAAAATAAAAATTTACATAGGAAAATGACCGACCTAAAACAAATGGAAGTCAATCAACCTTTTCATATTTTTATTTTTCAGCTAACCATTATTATTTATATGAGCAAAGAGCAATGTGAAACTATGAATTTTCATGAGGTCTTATTGACCGATTTTATGTTTAAAGGGATATGCGGCAATTAAGATTTAAAATTAGTACGCTGAGGGTGATACTAAGAGAATGGTCACAATATTTTTTGACCGACACAGGTTTTTAAAATAAAAAATGTACATTTTATAGTGATAAATAAAAATATATGATCTAGTTCTGAAAATCGGTTAATGAATATTTTAAAGCCAAAATGCATTTTTGATGCGGAAACTGTGTTGTTGGGACAGCAAACAATTAAGAAATCTCAAATAACTTCAGCTAGGCTCAATAGTCTGCTATAGAACTTTCAGGATGTCTAATTTACATTTGTACAGCACATTAAAACCATTTCTGTATAAAAATTATGTAACACTTTTTTTTTCTCTAATTTTCGATGCAGCAGAATTTTGGTTGAATTGCAAATGCCGTATTGAAGATATCTTTTGCGCTATTTTTTTTCTCAACCCATTTTGAAAAGGAATGTATTTCTATTTAGCACTTAAAACGTCTGTTTCACTGATATACAACTTATCAAGTTTAAAGTTGAATTTTGTCTGAATAGTCAAGCTTTGGCTAAATCCAGAATGGTGTTGCACTAGTGTGTCGCCCGCTGTGTGCTAATTTCATCACGTGCAATCTAACTATACAGTTTGAAGACGGGTGCAATCTTTCATGAATTATGGAGCATTGTTTTTATTAATTGTTGAAGTTTATGAAAAGGTGCATAAACATTCATTGGATAATTGATAAGGAGGAACTGTATAAAGTTTCATGACCATAGGCCAATATTTTGCCAAGTCATGATATAGGTTAGGTTGCAGGTTAAAGTTTTATGAAAAGGGCCATAACCCTGCCAAAATGAAAGTCAGAGTTATTGAACATGTCAATGGCACTGATTAATTGATAAAGAAGAGTTGTGTAAAGATTTATGACCATATATCAATATTTTGCCAAGTTATGATCCACGTCAGGTTGCAGGTTATTTTGTTTGAAAAAGGGCATAACTCTGTCCAAATGAAAGTTGGAGTTACTGGACATGTGTGACAATATTTCATTGGGTAAGACGAAGAAGTGTATGAAGTTCCATGAACATAGATCAAATACTTTTAAACTTATGTTCAGCTATAAGCTTGGTTAGGTTGCAGGTTAAAGTTTTATTAAAAGAAGGTAACAACTCTTTCAAGATATGCCAAGGTTAGGTTGCAGGTTAAAGTGTGACGGACGACGACGGACAGTGATCCCTAAGTGACTGCCATGCTACCTTTATTTATTCCGCGAATTTTGATAATTGATGAAGAATTTCCTATTACTTAGGGCATATATTTAGGTAAATATAGATATTTAAATCGAACAGGAAAAACAGGACTCAATGACGACAGCCAACCACAAACACACACAGAAGCAAAGAACTAATCCAAAAATGAATAAAGGCCAAACAAGACATCACAAACACAAAAGCGTTGACAATAGGGCTACCGCCTTGGAACGGTCAGTGTCAAAAAAGGCCGCTGGGGGTTTAAACCAGGTTCTAGGGTGCACCAGACCTCACACGTACCATACTGTCAATTCAATAAAACGGGACAGTGTAAATAAAGAAATCCCCGTCATGAACTATTCTCTCACCAACAAGCTTAAGGCAGCATTAATAGGCAATATAAGTAAAACACAAAGATGCTCGTGGATATATAAATACAAAAAACAATAGCCTAGAAAGCTACAAAGAAGGTACCCTATGACTTGGCAGAAGCCAGAGCAACAAGAGAATAAACCATTGAGAGAATTTAGGTAAGCGAATATTGCAGAAACGAAGAATAATGTATATCAGACCCATCGCTTAGCAAATTTTACGCACAGAATAGTCAATAAAAAACATTAATACTGGTGCGAACGCCAGATTGCTTTTACTGCATACATCTATCATGAAAAGGGGGATAATTTGTTAAAAGGCATGCTTGTAACACGGATGATAAACATGTATGCCAAGTTTTAACTTTTCTGTCAATATGTTTTTATAGTACTAGTATGACTATATTCAAAATGTTAACCAATCATCTATTTAAAGCGGAAAAGGTGGAACATTCTAATAAAATGTATGAAAGACTTATGATGGGGACAATTCTAATAAAATCTAAGACAGAATTATGGTGCTTGTCAGAAATGGTTGTGCAATAATGATCACTGATGATCATGTATGCAAAGTTTCACAGTTTTCTGTCATTACAAGAAAAACTGATCAGGTGAAATAGAGATCACAGGAGTATCCATGGATGCTGGTGGCCATCTTGGAAATGTTGTCTTTTTTAGACCGCGTATGCACCGACCCATGTTACACTTCAACTGCAGCAAATCTCAAGTTTCATGAAGACTGGTGAAAAATTAAATGTTCGATCACAAAATCAATAGGGTTTCATTTGCTATAACTGACTAAACACATTATATAAATAACATTTTTATTATTCGAAAAATACATAACACACAATTTGTACAATCAAAATCCATCTTTCAATCAGATCTGTGACACCATGTACTGGACCTGAAAATATAAACACACTTAACATACACATGTGCAAACTGTACTTTAGGCCCATGACATAGCCAATATAAATAGAATAAATCTGAAATTTATGAAACATAAAAGGAACTGGAACTCATAATTGATGTTTGAGTAGAACAGACGTAATTTTCAATTCATATATATACTATATAAATTATATATATTTAAGTCCTTTAACTGTACAAGTATGTATAAATGAGACGCAATGCATATCGTAGTTTTGAAATGCCTATATAATGGTATCACTGGATATCGTACCACTGGGTAAAGGCATTTGTAATCTACTTGAACCCGAAAACCATTTTTAATTTGGACAAGCAACTAGAAGGGTGTTCAACCGAACACTTGTGTCGCCTGCCGTTTGCTTATTTCTGCAAGTACAATCTAACTATAAAGTTTGAAGACATGGGTTGCTATCCGTCAAGAATTATGGAGTGTTTTTTTAAGGGTTAAAGTTTATGAAAATGGGCATAAATCTGCATTGGATAATTGATAAGGAAGAACTGTATAACGTTTCATGACCATAGGTTAATATTTTGCCAATGTATGAGCTAGGTTAGGTTGCAGGTTAAAGTTTTATAAAAAGGGGGATTACTCTACCAAAATGAAAGTCAGAGTTATTGGACATGTGTAACAACAAATCTTTGGTTAAGAAGAAGATGTGTGTGAAGTTTCATGAGCTTTTCAAATACTTTTCAAGTTATGGCCAGTTATGAGCTTGGTTAGGTTGCACGTTAAAGTTTTATAAAAATATATAAAACTCTGCTAAAATGGAAGTCAGAGTTATTGGTCATGGGTTACAATATTTTGTGTTGTAAGATGAATGTGGGTGTGAAGTTTCATGAAAATAGGTCAATACTTCTAAAGTTATGGCCAGTTATGAGCTTGGTTATGTTAATGTTTTGTAAAAGGGGCATAACTCTGTAAAAATGAAAGTCAGAGTCATTGGACATGTGTAACAGCATACCTTGGGTTAAGATTTAAGGCTAAGATGTGTGTGACGTTTCATGAACATATGTCATATACTTTTCAAGTTATGGCCAACGTTATGTTGCATTTTAAAGTGTGACAGATGACGGTCGATGTACAAAGTGATCCCTACGTGTCTGTCATTCTATACAGGTGACACAATGATAGAGAAACAATATCGCAAAATAAACAAGGATTAAGCATTTATTATTATAGCCTTAAACGGACACCGGGCAATCTTGTTTTTTGAAAAACTCACAGCATGTTGTTAGTTTTACACAAAATGTACACAACTTTTATTTAAGAATAGTTTAAAGCAATTTGTTTGTGCATATTATTAACTTGATTATATTGCTGAATATTTAAAGCTAAGGTAGAATAAGATGAAAACAAGAAACTCAAAATTGTATTTAATTATAGGCAAGCATGTTTGAAGTCAAAATAATACTCAGTGGATAGCCGTCAATATCTGATGTATTACATTATTGTCACCCACAAGTGTGTAAGTGTCAGTTTTGTAATGAGAAACCCATATTATGTTCAAGAAACATGCTTCTGATGTTTAGTATAGTAAGGCATAATTAAAAAAATAAATATCCTACCTACCTACCTACCCAAAATGTTTTGGAAGCAAGACCAGAAACATACGTTCTTTTTTTTTGTTTGGCCTTAGACATGGTTAGACATATTTTCTTCCTAAAAAAACAATATACATTTTCTTACAATCCTCGGCTCGAAATAAAGGTACCAGGAGGTGTACAGTGGCGATACTGATATTTGCCAGGAAAGTTCCAATTCTCCGTCTCCAAAGAACCAAGACACATGCTCGTTAAGATGCGGTGCCAGATCATCAGCCTGCATCGTGACTCTGAAATACATAGAGCACTTTAGGCCTCATAACAGGACATACTCTCTCTTAGTCATTTTATGAAAGGGACACGTGGTATTATCTTTATTTATTTATTTATTTTTTATTAATTTTGTTTTAACTCTTGGCACCTGGTTAGTTTTTCTGTACATAACTTGCATATCAAGTTATGTACATCACGGACTTAATAACTGTTGATTATTTTATTTTATAAATTTAAAGCTATGGTAGAATAACAACACACACAGCCATATTAAATAAACTACACACACTCATACAGCTACTATTATTGCTTGATAAGTATTTCAGGATTGCCGTTGTGTCGCTTTCTTACGGATAGCTTTTGTTCACAGAAGAAAAGCGCAAAATACCGCAACACAGCCTGTCTATAACCTGGTACTGTTAGAGCAACTCTGAACGTTCCACTTTAGAGCAAGAGTACCTAGACAGAAATAAAAACTTAAGTCGTAAGTCAATACATAGGCTGGCAATCATAATTTCATGCCAACATTTTTCCTTTTTCTTATTATTACCTTATTTCATTCAATAGGAATATGATATTTTTATGTACCCTTAATGCAAATAAAAGTCAATGACCTCGAAGTACTCTACTGACAGTATTTTGGCTGCAAGATTAGCCATAGGGACAAGCCAGATAGGCCATGGGGACACACATTTTAATAGACAAAATAAAAATAATAAAGACATATAAGTAAACAATATTCAAATTAAACTTGTTGTAATATAATTGAAAATACTACAATGTATTCACTTTTTTAAATAAAAACATAAAGAAATGCATTTTATCTCCCTTTAAACAAATGAAAATTGAAGTAGGACAAAGTCTTTAAAGTGACACACAGCAATCTTGATTTTTTAAAGGTGAATGGCTACCCTTTTTGTAGTATTTTCAATTAACAAATTCATCTCTTTAGAATATTTCATGGCGGGGATTTCTTTACTTACACTGTCCCGTTTAATTGGGATGACAATATGGTAAGTGTGAGGTTTGTTGCGCCCTAGAACCTGGTTTAAGCCCCCAGTGGTATTTTTAGCCACTAACCGTTCGAAGGCGGAAGCCCTATTGTCAACCCTTTTGTGTTTGTGATGTCGTTTGCATTTTTTATTAACTTTGCCTTCTCGTTTGTCTATTTTGTGTTTTGTGGTTGACTGTCGTCATTGAATGCTACTTTCCCTGTCCGATTTTTTATATCTTTCTCTTTAAACATCATATGAACATTTCTTGATAATCTCGCAGAGAAACATGTATTTAAAACCGCTACTAAGCTATGTCAAAATAAGTATTATTTGCTTGACGTAGATACTTCTTTTACCACTGCGTGACTGCACGGGGAAATGAGGTAAATCTGAATTGCATAGCTGCACAACTATTGCCAGATAATTGGATAAATACATTTACCTGTGGATTAATTTACCCGTTCAAAGATTTCTACGTCATCAAATAAAATCTTATTCTCACTTTTCACAGATATTGCAATGTGTAAATTGTAAATATATATTGTTGTCATAATGTTGTGTATTGATTTCGATTGAAATAAACATAAACATGTTCATGTTCATGAAACAAAACATGGCCGTAGAACTTTAAAAACGTACGTCGCATTACGTGGTCCCGCCTTAATTCAATTAAGCGATGGGAAAGCTTATATTAGCAGGATTTTATAATAAATATTTAGACAATAAAACACGTTCAACAATTTTTTTCACTGAAAAAAATGCGATAACATGTTTAAAATTATCTATTAAATGTTTTAATTTTACAATATGCAAACTTTTTAAGCCAAAATTAAGGTTTTATTTCATACCCCAGCCAACCCGGTTTTCGCTTCTTGGAGAAGGGGTTGGATGGGGTATGAAAGTTAATACTCGGACCATGTAATGGTCTCGTTAGTTTGCAACATAATTTGCATATTTGCAATCATTAATATTAATTATTCGAAAAGTTCAAATCAAATTGTCTTTGCATATTACTAACGTTTAATAATATGAAACCAATAATATTTATTTAACAAATTTGCAGAATATTGAAGATTTTTTTATTTATTTATATGCAATCACTTACAGGTCAAAATGATACAAGATTAATAAATGGAGATGCGTTCGAGAAAAACTTCAAGATTGCCGTGTGTCACTTTAATGTAACTAACATTCCTGTGATGTTTCAGGAAATCGGACCAGTACTTTTAGCTTTGGTAGCTTTCTCAAATTTCAGGTCAGTCTGATTTAATTTAGAACCAAATTGACCTTAAGAGCAACATTCCTTTCATAAAAATCCATGATGTCGTTTCAGGTAAATTAAATAATCTCCACAAAAGAAACAAGAGGCCCATGAGGGCCTGTGCTCTACTGGCTAAAGAGGCGAAAAGGGCAATGACAGTTTCAGGAAAATAAATAAGTAAAACAAGTAAAACAAAAATGATTAACATAACCAGTGAATCAAAAACAAATCTGCCCCACTGAGATTTGAAGCCATGAACTAATGATTTTTATGAGAAAAACAAGTTGTCCATTGGTTAATGAGAAGAAGTTTTTCAAAGATTTTTTTTTTTGTATAAGTGGGCGTAGTTTTAATGACCGTTATGAACGATTTTATATAAATGTAAGAAAGGTTTATGAGCCAATTCTTCTGATAAAAATTCAAAACAATAAGGTCAATGGTTCATGAGAAGTTGTTTAAAAATTGTTCTATTTTTAGCAACCAGTGTCCATGGTACTTGTTGAGGAAACAGGAAGATTTGTACAAATCTGAGAAAAGGACAATGCTTTTGATGAAGTATCAAAAGAATCATTTGTTCATGAGAAGTTGTTTAAAGATGTTTCTATTTTAAGTAATGGCGGCCCTACTTGTTGACCAGTAGAGCTAAACATGTTTCAAACCAGACGGACTGACAGATGCTGCACCACTGCATAAATTCTGCTGATCTTTCACTAAAACAAGGTTTAAACATCTTAGCATAACAATGTATTACCACTTAAATGTTGAGCACGCCAGTTGAAAGAGTACACTGAGCAGAATGTTGGTGGACTGGATTCAGAAGCTGGTAGTAATGTCTGCGTAATCAAACAATTACATGGTAACCTGAAAAATGAAGAGGGTAAGGCATAATCAATATAATATTCTATTTAGATATAACACATAGAATTCGATTGAATAAAGTAGGAAAGACTCTGCGAGTGTTGTATTTAAATGAGTTGACTTTTTTCCACATTTATCCCCACACTTTGGATAAACAAGGGGATATTAATAAAATCATCTCCGTTTGTCCGGCCGGCTGGCTGTCTGTCCATCCGTTACCACGTCTCCTCCTTGAATGATCTCCTCTTAAAGGAAATGTAGCGATACAGTCAAATAAATGTATTATTGAGAGTTCTGAAAAACTTGTAAAACGGTGAAAGAATTATCAATATTGGATGATAAACAAAGAAGATATGATTATTTAAAGGTTCTGTTGAAACGGATATGGAAGCCGCCATTTTGAGAGCTATGACATCAGTTCTAAATGACTATATAATTATGGAATATTTATAAATTATGACATTTTACTGATTTATAGAAAAATAAATAGCAACTGTATGAATATGACCCGTAAATGATTTTGAATTGATGATGGTAATTTGGAACTGTGACGTCATAGTTTTCAAAATGGCGGCTCCCATATCCGTTTTAGAATTAACAACCTTCAAATGGTCATATCTTTTTTGTTTATTATAATTCTTTCAGTTTTTCAGTTTTTCAGAACTCTCAATAATAGAGCTTGTATGGCTGTGTCGCTACATTCCCTTTAACCACTGAGCAGAATTCAACCAAACTTAGTGGATGATTTCCCCACATGATAACAGCCAACAAAAGCAACATTATATTTGGCGCCGCACACAGGAGCCCTCAGGTGGGGGGGTTGATGGGGATGGGGTGGCGGTGGGGGTCAAAAGATCAAAGACACTAAAACATTAAAAAAAATGTTATTTTTCCTTAATTTTACACATACCTTGGTATATATACTCGTCTATGAAAGACAAACAAATCTTTAGATTTTATTTTATAAATACTATTTCAAATTCAGACATCTGCATATATATATGCATGTAAATATATTTTTTTATGTCTAGAACTAATAACACCATGATGCTAATTAATAATTAATTATGTGCTGACATTAATCATAATTTCATAGCGTGTCTAAAATTTTATCATTAAGCTTAGAAACACGGTTTAAAAATCTGAGCACAAAAAGCCAATTGAAGGAGTACACTGAGCAGCATGTTGGTGGACTAGATCGAGAAGCTGGTGGTAATGTCTGCGTCATCATACATGGTAACCTAAAATAAAGAGGCTAAGGTATAATCAACATAATATTCTATTTAGATATAGAACATATAATTCCATTGAATAAAGTAGGAAAGACGCTGGGAGCACTTGGTGTAAATGAGTTTTGACTGCCGATCACATTCTTACTGGAAATCCTGATGTAATTGAGGATAAGAGGATTCGGCATTTAATTGCCAAAGGGCCTAAGTATCGCCTTCCGTCTGATATTGATTTTAATGCCTGTCGCAATGCAAATGCGAGTTCTTTAACGGATTTCTGTACAAAGTGGTGTAAGCGAGAAAAAGCAGATAAACATGCACTTACTGCTTGGATGAAAACTATTTCAGAAATTGTTGAATTACGTATTTTATTTTACGAATCAAATCCATCCCTGCTTCCACGGCCTTCTACTAACAATTTACGGCACCTTAAGAAGGATATTCAAAATTTACATACTAAATTTGCTCTAGTTCCAGCAGACAAAGCTTCCAACAATATAATTATTGTCTGACGACTACATTATATGAATACTTTGAATGCTGAGCTAGCGAGCACTTTTACTTATCTGACTACACCTCTGTTGGAGACGGACATTGTTTCCCAGCATGTGACCTTAATGGAGACTATAAAGGTTTCTGTAATTAGTAAGCAGACGAAGCTCCCTACAATGTACTGGATACCCAAACTTCATAAAATTCCTTACAAAACACGTTTTATCGCTAATTCTAGTTCATGTACCACGACCAATATATCAAAACTATTGACTTCCTGACTTTCCCCGATTAAAGAACATATTGTAAAATATTGCGGAAAGGCCTTCGAGAACTCAGGAATCAATCTGTTTTGGTCTATCAAAAAATCTGGAGAAGTTCTTGACAAACTACGGTGTTAGCATTTTCATGCCTCTTCTCTAAGCACCTACGACTTTTCTACACTGTATACTACACTACCACATAATCTTATCAAAGAAAAATTGCTTCAGCTTAGAGAAGGTACAACTTTTCTAGCTTGTAATAATGTCAGGGGTTTCTTTACTAACGCTCCAATTGATAAGTATAATTTGTAGACTTGTACTGATGTTTGCAGAGCCTTATCTTTTCTTCTGGATAACATCTTTATAAGATACGGTAAAACTATTTACCGCCAGGTTGTTGGTATTCCTATGGGTACTAACTGTGCGCCACTTGTTGCAGATTTGTTTTTGTACTGCTATGAAAGAGATTTTATGTTGAGTTTGTCACCTGCTAGCCAGGGTGAAATTATTGATGCCTTTAATAATACTTCTCGGTATCTTGATGACATACTCAATATTGATAATCCGTTCTTTGCTCATATGGTTACTAACATTTATCCACCAGAGCTCATGTTGAATAAAGCCAACAGTTCGGATACAGTAGCAGTATTTCTCGATCTTCATCTCTCGATTTCAAATGATTGTATTCATACTAAAATCTATGATAAGAGAGATGATTTCAATTTTAACATCGTTAACTATCCACACCTGGATGGAGAAGAACCTCGTGCTACCTCATACGGGGTGTATATCTCCCAGCTCATTCGATTTGCTAGAGCGTGTAATGATGTTATAGACTTCAATGATCGAAATCAAGTTATTATAAGCAAACTTCTTCAGCAGGGTTTTCGTTATCATAAACTACGTAGATCTTTCTCTAAATTCTACCGCCGTAACGAGGGCCTGTTGGAAAAGTACAACACCAACCTTAAAACACTTCTGCGACTAGGCATATCACAACCCTCATTTTATGGAGATGTGGTCTATAAACTTCGAAAGTTAAAGCGGTCTGACGGGTTTCCTGACCGCTTTACAAATTTAATCAGGAAGTTCGTCAGAAAAGGATATAACCCTTTGGTTTTACAGCGCACTGCATGTTTAGTGATTGACCCCTCTACAGTCAGTCATTACGCTTCACTTTTCACTTGTGCGATGACTGGACTACCTCTTGGGACTCTATGATTGTACCTACTGAAACCCCAACTAAGGGAGGTGGGTGCATGAGCTTTCGTCCCTCGGGTTTTCTGGCCGTACCCTAGATTGGTTTTCTCTTTAGCTGCAACTACTATGGTTGTTCAGTACGATTCTGGATACATCCTGAGATGTTTATTATTTTGTATGTGTTTCTTCAGTTAGTTTCTCAGGATGTGGACTTTATTGTTTACACTGTCTTGCCTATTTGGGCGTTGAAGACAGGATAATAACGAGGATTGTGCGCATATAAAATCGATTCAAGCTAACCAGTAGGCCTTATTGCCTACTGACCGTTCCAAGTCGGTAACCCTGTCTTCACCACCCTTTCTGTTGTTTTGTTGTCTCTTTCATTGTATTTTCAAGTCCTTGTTTGCAGTACAGTGTGGACCTACGATGCCATTGCGCTCGGACGCTGTGGTTTCTATAGGACCCTATATCTCATTTTTGACTGTTTTCCATATTTTATATAAAAAAAATAAAATAGCACACGCAAGTGGTTAAAGTATATAAAATGCATTTAAGACAGGCAGTAATAATGCTATAAATAAAATAATCCGTAAATACTAGTACAATGCTCCATATAAGCTTTCTGTCAATGGGTCCTCAGTCTCTAAATAAATCAGCAAGGCTGTCTTAAGAGTGAATAGTAATTATAATAACTTTATATGCTGTTTTTCCCTCTTTTAAATAGAAATTGATAACCATAACCAGAATTCGAGTGTCAACGGAAATTTTGCCAAATATTTTGGCATTTACCCATGTTTTGTTTATTTCCTTGCTGGAATTCAATAAAAAGTCAATAAAAAATAAATACCTCACAGTGTATCAACAGAAAATCTAGTGGAAAATACACTCGAATACCAAAACAGAGGCGGTTGAAAAAATAATTACTTCCGTCCCAAGCATTTTTTGAAAATTAGAAAATTAAAAAAAATCATTTTTTCAATATTGTGGGCCCAACTATTTCATCCCATTGGTGGACTGTTATGCAGAACAATTTAAATAAAGGATCTCAGCAGGAAACCGGGCTAAAAAAGGAGCTATTAATAAAAACGAAAAATTATTACTTTCGTGCCCAGGTAATTCGACCTTATTGTACATTTGCTCATGTTGTTTCTAACAAGCTTTTACTATGTTTTAAGGGTCGCTATGCTGTAAATAAAGTGAATGCTATTGTGTTTTACTGCTCTTCACCACTTATTAAATAAGTTGATGCATTAATCAGAAGAAAACCACTTGTGGTATGGGTGGTGGTTTGTAAAAAAAAATATTAATAAATGTTGTGCATCTGTTTTTATATTTCAAACTTGGTTTGTGCTGCTGAAAAATCTCTGTTGTGTAAGGCAACATCCTTTTCCTTCGGGAAGAGAGACCCAGGTCCGAATCCTGGTGGAGAAATCAGGCACACTTACTGAGCTGTACATATAGATAAACTTTGTTTGAATTTTTAAATAAATGTTCAAGCCAACGTACTGAAGAGGTAAATAGAATAAAAATAAATAAAGTTGACGCTGTCAATTGAAAGGGGAAGTTGGTGTAGTGGTAACGACTCTGGCTTATGGATCGGGCAAACTCAGTCCAATCCTGGATGTTGTCGATTTTTTTTCTTTCTGTCATTATTATAATTTACAAACCGCTCAGTTCCAGTCTGTTAGAAAACACACTTTAAACAACTTCTCTCCTACCACAGGAAGGGCCGGTGAATAGGCTGTTCTTCTAAACTATTGTACGAAAGGCCCGTAGCCTTTCTGTGCTTTCAGCACTTTGATACTTACATTGCCATTGTACCAGTGGTAAACGTTTCAATGCTGATATCACTTCTAATTTATTTTATCAATACTGATTTTCCAAAATACTGGTAACAATTGCTTATTTGGAGCACTGTTAAGGATTATGCCCCCTTTTAAGGAATCCCATTGATAGTGCATTAACAAAAGAAACAAAATTAGAACACGAATAATCCTGAATATTTTTGCATGTAATTTGCAGTTTAATATGTACACACTTTATCTAGATTGTGCTATACTTGAATAATAAATACAAACTTTATAAAAGTATGTATTGAGCCATACTCAGTTTATGTCATACTCAAGATCATGTGTGTATTGACTAATTCACATATTTATCAAGTATGTATTTATAATTCCAGGGTAGCAATGCCTAGAAAAATGTGTAAACATATTATACTGAAAGTGTCATGCAAAATATTCTAGATTATTTGAGTTCTATTTTTTGTCCATCAAATATAATCTGAATGGGATTACACAAAAGGGGACATAACCCTTAATAGTAATATAAAATACAGCAGCCAATTTGTTCCACTTGCAGACACCCAGGACAGTTTGGACATCTACTTTAGAAATTACATGTATGTGCACAACTTTAATTAGCCAAATAAAGCATTGTCATGCATAAATCTAGGTCTATCCCAAGATTAAGTCCAGTAAATTCCACCCAAACAATCTCTGGTATCCTTTCCAGGGTTTCCAAATGTCTGGTCTATAACAAACTATAATAAAAACTAACCGAATGTCAACTGCTTAATTATACGGATTACCTGCAGTTCATGATTTCAAGTATTCCCTGCAGTCATGTATAATAATAAGTACCTACTTCTGGTATAAAAAAACCCTTAGAAGTGGCTAAAAAAACAGACCAGAAAAGCAAACTGTATATAACTGCTATTAAAGGGTCACGTAGTAATCTTAACCCTTAACCCGCTACATATATATAATGGACTGTTCTTTCTTTGAATTGAGACAATTTCATTTATTTGACAAAAGGGTGTTTTGGGTAAAATAACTGATCAGCAAACGGACATTGTAAACCCTGATCAGTCTGCATATTAATCGCAGGCTATTATAGTCGTGGTTAGCGGGTTAAGTGTTGAATAGTATTGGTGAAATAAAAATGAACAATTATTAACATATGCTAAAAAATAATTACAAATATTTGAAAACATAGATGCAATTAAGATCTGTAAAAAGACAACAACGAAAACAATGTTCGTCGTCTTACAAAGAAGTCCAAGTGAACATGAGACGTCATCGTATACAAACATATATTATTGCGACGTGATCTTATGAAAACGTTATGTTTAGGCAGTTATTATAGCGCATAACTTTAAAGCCACTTGCTAAGCCTGTAGACAACTATGCATATAGCATCTACCAAAGGAAAATCACCATCAACTGGCCTGAAATTAGATAAAAAACTCCATATATTTTAAGGACACCACCAATTCGCCTTTTAAAAAATGTTTGTTTGTTTTTTGTTTGTATAGTGTTTTACGTCATTTTCAACACATATAAGGTTATATAAGACGGTCGATTTTTTGTGGTGGAGGCAGACCACCCACTTTTCCTGGGTAGAACCAGTACTGTACAACCCTCGCCATCATTAAGAATCGACACTTTCTCACTTACAATTCGAGTTCCAAGTGGAATTCGAATCCGCAGCGGTGACAGTCAAAGGTTTACAACGCAACGTCGTTAACCATTCGGCTACGGAGACGCTCTTTAAAAGAAAGAAAAAATGGCCTCCATATATCACTGACAATAACATGCAATATCTGCCTTTGCTTCAAAAATGTTCCATTTATGAAATGATAAGAAGCGTGGAAATTCCACAAAACAAAAACAAACAACAGGATTTCCATCATAAGGAAATCGATTTCAGTGATAATATGAAATTAATCAAGTTTTTATTGTCGCAATTTTTAGTAATACTGACCTTGACCCCAGTAACCTCAAATGCAATCTCAAGCATCCGTTCTAAATAAGCTAAATTTACTCAAAATGTGGTTCCAATATCTCATGCCTAACTCAAATTATTAAACCATGTTTGAAGCCGCTGCCTGCCAAATGACATTCGCCAATATAATAATCAAGAGTTTTCTGTGGGAAAACATGATTAAAATGAAACATGAGCGGAAATCATTTTGATGGAATTTGTCAAACTTGTGCAATTAAGTAATACTAATAATTAAAAAAGTTCACCAACAGAGCCTGTGTGGGAGGATGCTTTGCAGGATAACATGAGACATAATAGATCTAATTTTATTCCAATATCGCAAGCAGTTAAAGAGCTCTTCTTTCCAAATATAAAAGTGCTCGGAGGATAGACCGATACACGGGACCGCCCGGTTTACGTCCCCATCCGACGGACGAGATATATAAATTTAACATATTTTTTAAACGTAATTATATAAGTTTTTACATGTGATAAGTAATTGTTTGTTTTGATAACAATCCTAGGATAATCATATGATAAGATGCAAATAAACAACTTATATTTTGTAACTGTTAATTGTGTCACTAACAAACATTAAACGAGATACTCGTTTTACAATAACACATTTACTGAACAAGATTAAGACAAAAAAAAAAATCGGTATTTGAATTATCAGTAACATTTAAAGACCAATTATAAATATTCGCCAAAAAAGTTATAATGAGCACAAAAGCAAGAAATACACACGGCAACATTTTCCTCCATTCCATATCATTTAGGAAAAAAACTTACATGGTGGATCTCAGGCTCTCCTTAAATTACATGCAGCTAGTTTGTTATAATTTACCCTACAGCAACTCTCAAAATAATTAGGTTATATATATACTTCGCCATCAGTAAGGTTTAGAAACGGAGAACATGTGTAATAAAATGTGCCTGTTGTTGGCGGAATAGATACTTTAATGGTTATATATAAACTATAACTCTACAATCACAACTGCTGTGAGTTACTTTAAAGGACTGGAGGCAAATTCAAATTAATTTGTTTTATGGTCCACAAGTTTGCAGCCTTTACTATTTATTGAAAAACATTTTGTCATTTAAAAAAATACTGTTCACCCAGTGTCACCCAGTGTTGGTGCCAGTAACTACTTTATATATAAATAACAAACAGAGCCCCGGTTAAGACCTGTAACATTCTTTTATCCTTTTGGCTTTCCACCTTTTTTTATTGTATCAGTATACATTTATGTCGTATTTCATGAAGAAAGTATCTTTCATTATGTTAGGTTTGAAGATGTATACAACATGAAAAGCAAAATCATTGAATATGGATCAACACACATATTTTACCAAATTGTTAATGTTGTCAATTTACCTTGTATACGGCGGCAACTTTTTAAGAGAAATCATGACTTTGTGTGGTTCTTTTCATGATGTCAGCTACGTAAGGCTTACACGGCTGTAACGCGTTCGCCCTACAAATAACGTGACACATTAAACTAAATTTAACATTACTAACATGCACTTCTTAGAGTAAGATTTCAAATAAGGATACTTAAGGTGTCTGAACTTATCGTATAACATATCATGCAAACAAGCGGGATTAAATGTTTGAATCTGTAATACACTAGTGTATTACGAGAAATGGCTTTATTACACTCACAGAAGCCATGTTATGTGATAAAGTGATATCATGCACGTATACCAGTAACTGAGATTATATGTCTAAACATTCCCCATGGCGTAAACATGAATGATTCAAAACTAATGCTTGAAAACAGTATACAGTTGATGGTTCGGATATGTAACACAAGCAGATATAAATGTCAAAATAATAGTATTCACGGATCACAGTCAACCACAACACCGTATCATAACAAACAACAATAACAGAATAAATGAAAAGCAAGGTATATGGCATAACAAACATAAATTTGTGAGATAGGGCTACCGCCTTAGAATGGACAGTGACAAAGAAGACGCTGGGGATTTAAACCCTGTTCTAGGGTTCTCCCAACCTCACTCTAACCATATTGTCATCCCTATAAACCGGGCAGTGTAAATAAAGAAATGCTCGCAAGACTATATCCTCTAACAAGCTAGAAAGCATTAATATGCAGTATAAGTATTACACAAAGTTGATCAGGTAATATATCAATTCAAAAAGCCTAGAAAGTCACAACACAAAAACTCATTGACTTGACAGAACCCAGATCAACACATATACATATGGGATGTATTTGATATTATTGCATAAGAGTCGTACATGAGTTCCTGAAGTGTATGTGAACTGCGCACTACTGAGTCCCCGTGGCAGCACAGGTCTAAATCAACAAATGTAACCATTATGAAATAAATGGCTCTAAATTCAATATAGCAAATATATTGTATTTTTATTTAGTTCAAACATTACATTTATAAACTCTTTATATGATGACTGATGAGGCAAGTGATTTGAACGGGTTTAGTTCAAAATATAGCTTTTAGACGTTTTACATTTGGCACACGAATGGAGCCGTGTTTTAGTAAAATACCAATATAATGGATCGTTGTTGCATAACGCATAATACTTTGTCCTAACATAGCAAGAAATATAAAAAGATCGGACAGGGAAAGTAGCATTCAAGGAGGACAGTCAACCACAAAACACAGAAACAAATATGGAAACAGACAAACAAGAAGGCAAAAGTAATAATAAAAGTAAACGACATCATAAACACAAAAGTGTTGATAATAAAATGCTCGAAATCATGTATTTTGAAGAATATGCGTTATGGTTTAATCTTAAACACTGGCCATGGAAATTGAATAGGAAGCGTAGTGCTGAAACGGAAATCATCTCAATATCAGTAGTACGTGACCTGTTTAATTTAAGATTTATTAAACGAGTTGGATAAAATGCAAAGTCTCTCATCATATTTATTTTATCCAACGAGTTAATAAATTCAGTTAAATCCAATTCTGCAGTGCACCATCGCAAATCCCCACGCGTCCTTCACAAATACCGATATGGTAACAAATATATGTTCACCCATTTGACCCCGTATCCAAATCTAAGGGTAACACTGTTTGTGTTGATTGTTCTTTGATACTCAGAATGCAAATAATAATGTGTATGCTATTCCATATGTATGACACTGCGTGCAGATTAATAAATTAAATTGAGAGTATTTGTGTATTTGAACATTTGATCCCAACCTAGAGTCCCATATGTAACCATTGAGCAACATATACTGTGCAATAACACCGTCATCATAAGTTTTAATTTGAGAAAAATGGAATTGAGACATAAAAAAACACACACCCCATCACATATTACCCTGCGCCCCCACATCCACCCCCAGGAGTTTGAAATAGAAACAATCGTTTGGTATGTTGTTTATCTTTCATAGACACGTATATACATGTATGACTATAAACATTGTACAAAATGTTTAATGCTTGCTGTTGTGTCGGTTTATCAAGTACTGTATGATATCTTATGAAAATATGACGATGATATACGCAATTCGATAGAGTTGTGCAATTTTTTATGTCGGGTCTAACTTTTACATTAGCTTGCTCTTAAGACATAATATTAGCTTTTAATTGGTGAAGAAAACATTTACGTGCCTATTATAAGCAAGTGACGCAAATGGTTATGACTTCGATGCCATTTCATTATAATTCTAGTCTATGCCACTGTCAGACCGACTATCTTTGTTAAACTTGTTAAAAGGTTTATCAAAAGAGCTGATGACCCTATCATTTTGCAACGCACTGCATGCTTGGTGGTGAACCCATTAACAGTTCGCCACTATGCTTTCCTCTTTAATTGTACGATGACCGGACAGGCTGTGGACCCTATGATGACGTCTACCTAAAGTCCAAAAGGACGGTGATGTTTGTCTGCTGTCTTGTCTTGTCGTTCCCTCAATGGCTTGTTCTCCTGATGCTCTGGCTTCTGCCAAGCTACTGAGTACCTTCTTTGTGGCTTTCTAGGCTATTGTTTCTATTTATATGTACACGAGCATCTTTGTGTTTTACTTATATTGCCTATTAATGCTGCCTTGTTGGTTAGAGAATAGTTCATGGCGCGGATGTAATTATTTACACTGTCCCGTTTTATTGGGATGACAATAGGGTAAGTGTGAGGTTTGATGCACCCTATAACCTGGTTTAAACCCAGCGGCCTTTTTTGCCACTGACCTTTCCAAGGCGGTAGACCCTTTTGAGTTTGTGATGTCGTATTTGGCCTTTTATTCATCTTTAACATGTTTAAAGTTCTATGTTTCTGTATGTGTTTGTGGTTGATTGAATGATACTTTTCCTGTTCGGCTTTTATATCGATATTTATGTACAAGTTGCAATAATTACATCACATTTACCAGTGATCTTGATTTACCTTGAGAAACACATGAATGGTCATAAGATATTCATATTAATCTTTATAAAGACGGATGAATATCTGGAACTTCAACACAATTCAACATAATAATTGCAGAAAATCATATAGCACATGTGATTATTGTGGCCTTTGTCCAACTTGTACAGCTGGGATTTTAATTTCAGGAGTTGGTGAAAAATCAGAAACTGTTCCCTAAGTTATGTCTTGGATGAAAACTGAAGCTGAAATTTGCTTATTTCTACATAATCCAGTGTCACGCCTAACATAATCCAGTGTCACGCCTACCATAATCCAGTGTCACGCCTACCATAATCCAGTGTCACGCCTACTGAATACATGCATAGAATTTGCTCAAACAACTATGGAAAGAAAAGCTATTATTGAAAGAAACATGCTAATGAAATTCGTAAAAAGATGGAAACAGTTTACCTAAGTTATTTCAATATAATTAAAGGTGATAACTCTGTATTGCATATATTGATTATACTCATTCTTTGGAATACATGCATCAACGTTATTGCTCATTGTCGAACTCGACCAAGATGTTATTGAAACACATTTTTATGATAATTGAACCATATGAAGCTTATATAAAATTATAATACCACAGTTTCATGACAGTGATATACCTCCCCTGATTGCCATACTCTGTTCTTCTTTTATTAAACAAATATATATAAATTTAATTGAATGTTGTTTAACGGCTCATCAACACAGTATAGGTTATTTAGAGCCGCCCCAGATAGAGGGGAAGGATACATAGGAATCCGGGAACCTGCCCTACTCTTATTATCGAATAGATTCCTATGGTTCTTTAACGTCCTCGGAGGATAGACCGATACACGGGACCGCCCGGTTTACGTCCCCATCCGACGGAAGAGATATATAAATTTAACATATTTTTTAAACGTAATTATATAAGTTTTTACATGTGATAAATAATTGTTTGTTTTGATAACAATCCTAGGATAATCATATGATAAGATGCAAATAAACAACTTATATTTTGTAACTGTTAATTGTGTCACTAACAAACATTAAACGAGATACTCGTTTTACAATAACACATTTACTGAACAAGATTAAGACAAAAAAATAAATATTTTTTATCGTTATTTGAATTATCAGTAACATTTATAGACCAATTATAAATATTCGCTAAACAAGTTATAATGAGCACAAAAGCAAGAAATACACACGGCAACATTTTCCTCCATTCCATATCATTTAGGAAAAAAACATACATGGTGGATCTCAGGCTCTCCTTAAATTACATGTAGCTAGTTTGTTATAATTTACCCTACAGCAACTGTATATGTGCCGATTTAAAGTATAGTTATATCCACGGTTTCTTGAAATACCCGTGAATTAATATGCGTAATGAATGAATGACGAGTTTTAATTCAATGCTACAGTTTTGCGGTTGGCTGGGCTGGTTAAGCTTGTTAAAGCCGTTTATATTGTGTCTATAGAGTTTGGATTCTCAAAATAATTAGGTTATATATATACTTCGCCATCAGTAAGGTTTAGAAACGGAGAACATGTGTTGTAAAATGTGCCTGTTGTTGGCGGAATAGATACTTTAATGGTTATATATAAACTATAACTCTACAATCACAACTGCTGTGAGTTACTTTAAAGGACTGGAGACAAATTCAAATTAATTTGTTTTATGGTCCACAAGTTTGCAGCCTTTACTATTTATTGAAAAACATTTTGTCATTTAAAAAAATACTGTTTACCCAGTGTCACCCAGTGTTGGTGCCAGTAACTACTTTATATATAAATATCAAACAGAGCCCTGGTTAAGACCTGTAACATTCTTTTATCCTCTTGGCTTTCCACCTTTTTTTATTGTATCAGTATACATGTATGTCGTATTTCATGAAGAAAGTATTTTTCATTATGTTAGGTTTGAAGATGTATACAACATGAAAAGCAGAATCATTGAATATGGATCAACACACATATTTTACCAAATTGTTAATGTTGTCAATTTACCTTGTATACGGCGGCAACTTTTTAAGAGAAATCATGACGTTGTGTGGTTCTTTTCATGATGTCAGCTACGTAAGGCTTACACGGCTGTAACGCGTTCGCCCTACAAATAACGTGACACATTAAATTAATTTAACATTACTAACATGCACTTCTTAGAGTAAGATTTCAAATAAGGATACTTAAGGTGTCTGAACTTATCGTATAACATATCATGCAAACATGCGGGATTAAATGTTTGAATCTGTAATACACTAGTGTATTACGAGAAATGGCTTTATTACACTCACAGAAGCCATGTTATGTGATAAAGTGATATCATGCACGTATACCAGTAACTGAGATTATATGTCTAAACATTCCCCATGGCGTAAACATGAATGATTCAAAACTAATTCTTGAAAACAGTATACAGTTGATGGTTCGGATATGTAACACAAGCAGATATAAATGTCAAAATAATAGTATTCACGGATCACAGTCAACCACAACACCGTATCATAACAAACAACAATAACAGAATAAATGAAAAGCAAGGTATATGGCTACCGCCTTAGAATGGACAGTGACGCTGGGGGATTTAAACCCTGTTCTAGGGTTTTCCCAAACTCACTCTTACCATATTGTCATCCCTATAAACCGGGCAGTGTAAATGAAGAAATGCTCGCAAGACTATATCCTCTAACAAGCTAGAAAGCATTAATATGCAGTATAAGTATTACACAAAGTTGATCAGGTAATATATCAATTCAAAAAGCCTAGAAAGTCACAACACAAAAACTCATTGACTTGACAGAACCCAGAGCAACACATATACATATGGGATGTATTTGATATTATTGCATAAGAGTCGTACATGAGTTCCTGAAGTGTGTGTGAACTGCGCACTACTGAGTCCCCGTGGTATCACAGGTCTAAATCAACAAATGTAACCATTATGAAATAAATGGCTCTAAATTCAATATAGCAAATATGTTGTATTTTTATTTAGTTCAAACATTACATTTATAAACTCTTTATATGATGACTGATGAGGCAAGTAATTTGAACGGGTTTAGTTCAAAATATAGCTTTTAGACGTTTTACATTTGGCACACGAATGGAGCCGTGTTTTAGTAAAATACCAATATAATGGATCTTTGTTGCATAACGCATAATACTTTGTCCTAACATAGCAAGAAATATAAAAAGATCGGACAGGGAAAGTAGCATTCAAGGAGGACAGTCAACCGCAAAAAACAGAAACAAATATGAAAACAGACAAACAAGAAGGCAAAAGTAATAATAAAAGTAAACGACATCATAAACACAAAAGTGTTGATAATAAAATGCTCGAAATCATGTATTTTGAAGAATATGCGTTATGGTTTAATCTTAAACACTGGCCATGGAAATTGAATAGGAAGCGTAGTGCTGAAAAGGAAATCATCTCAATATCAGTAGTACGTGACCTGTTTAATGTAAGATTTATTAAACGAGTTGGATAAAATGCAAAGTCTCTCATCATATTTATTTTATCCAACGAGTTAATAAATTCAGTTAAATCCAATTCTGCAGTGCACCATCGCAAGTCCCCACGCGTCCTTCACAAATACCGATATGGTAACAAATATATGTCCACCCATTTGACCCCGTATCCAAATCTAAGGGTAACACTGTTTGTGTTGATTGTTCTTTGATACTCAGAATGCAAATAATAATGTGTATGCTATTCCATATGTATGACACTGCGTGCAGATTAATAAATTAAATTGAGAGTATGTGTGTATTTGAACATTTGATCCCAACCTAGAGTCCCATATGTAACCATTGAGCAACATATACTGTGCAATAACACCATCATCATAAGTTTTAATTTGAGAAAAATGGAATTGAGACATAAAAAAACACACACCCCATCACATATTACCCTGCGCCCCCACATCCACCCCCAGGAGTTTGAAATAGAAACAATCGTTTGGTATGTTGTTTATCTTTCATAGACACGTATATACATGTATGACTATAAACATTGTACAAAATGTTTAATGCTTGCTGTTGTGTCGGTTTATCAAGTACTGTATGATATCTTATGAAAATATGACGATGATATACGCAATTCGATAGAGTTGTGCAATTTTTTATGTCTGGTCTAACTTTTACATTAGCTTGCTCTTAAGACATAATATTAGCTTTTAATTGGTGAAGAAAACATTTACGTGCCTATTATAAGCAAGTGACGCAAATGGTTATGACTTCGATGCCATTTCATTATAATTCTAGTCCATGCCACTGTCAGACCGACTATCTTTGTTTAACTTGTTAAAACGTTTATCAAAAGAGGTTATGACCCTATCATTTTGCAACGTACTGCATGCTTGGTGGTGGACCCTTTTACAGTTCGTCTTTATGCTTTCCTCTTTAATTGTACGATGACCGGACAGGCTGTGGACCCTATGATGACGCCTACCTAAAGCCCATTGGGACGGTGTGGAGTTTGATGTTTGTCTATGCTCTTTCTTGTGGTGCCCTTAATGGTTTATTCTCTTGTTGCTCTGGCTTCTGCCAAGTCATTGAGTACCTTCACTGTGGCTTTCTAGGCTTTCTAGGCTATTGTTTTTTTGTATTATATTTACACGAGCATATTTGTGTTTTACTTATATTGCCTATTGATGCTGCCTTGTTGGTTAGAGATTAGATCATTTCGGGGATTTCTTTATTTACACTGTCCTGTTTTAATGGGATGACAGTAGGGTACGTGTGAGGTTTGATGCACCCTAGAACCGGTTTAAACTCCCAGTGGCCTACTTTGCCACTGACCGTTTCAAGGCGGTAGCCCTATTGTCAACCCTTTTGTGTTTGTGATGTCGTTTGCAATTATTTTTACTTTTGCCTTCTTGTTTGTCTGTTTGCGTGTTTGTTTCTGTGTTTTGTGGTTGACTGTCCTCCTTGAATGCTACTTTCCCTGCCCTATCTTTTTATATTTCTTTGTTATGCATATATTGTTTTCTTGAAGATCAACCCTGATTGATATACAGTCGTTTTCATTCACTAAATCCATACGTTTAGAAAATACGCGGATTTATTCCCCTTTAAATTTAACAACGTTCTTCATATACACAGACTTCAGTGTAGAAGTAATAGATAAAGTACGGCCTCATCTCGTTGGCTGGTTTAAAACCTCTATGGGCGTACTATTTGTTTTGTAGAATGTAACTATCTATTATAGTCTAACTTCCGATAACTAGTATTTAGAGTACACCATTTATTCTGACGGGTGTTAATTTAAATTAAATACAAAGGGAATTTCAGTGACCATGTTACAACGTTAGCAAAACGTATCCTGACAACAAGAACATAAAGTAAGTGAAACGAAGAAATTTAGGAACACGTGTAAAACGGTAGTGTTTTTCATCTTCCACCAGGACCAGAACATAATGTAAGTATTTAAAATGCAAACAACAAGCATTTTTATAGTCTAACTTCTGATAACTAGTATTTAAAGTACACCATTTATTCTGACGGGTGTTAATTTAAATTAAATACAAAGGGAATTTCAGTGACCATGTTACAACGTTAGCAAAACGGAACACGTTAAAAACGGTAGTGTTTTTCTTCTTCCACTAGGACCAGAACATAATGTAAGTATCTAAAATAAAAACAATAAACATTTTTTATTCGCGTAATTGCTTGTGTCGGGTATCGATTTACTTAACGTTTGCATAGTTGTAAAATATTATAGGGTATACTGCAAATACAAGTGTGAGAAGTGTTGCACTTTACATTACCTCTCATGAGCAGACTCAATAAAACCGAGTCTGCTACTTTAATCTCTTGTTTGTGTTTGCTGCTTCCAAGGAATCCCCTTTTCAACATTTATTGACATTCACACTAGCGTTTGTTAAGTGCTGTGTGGTGGCCTTAAATAAATACTGAAAATGCTCGGTTTTATTGATTGTGTTCATGAGAGGTTATTATAAGAAGCAACACCTCTCACGCTTCCTAGCACCGGCTTAAACGATATTCTACTTCAAAGCAACACAGAAATAACATTACTGATTTGTAGTCGGGGCGACTTTTCACGGTCGCCAAACAGCATTAAACTAGTGTGAATGTCAATAAATACAGAAATGGTAATCCTTTCGAAGCAACAAACACTAACAAGACAAACACGTCGCCCCAACTACAAATCAGTAGTGGTATTATTTACTAGTCCTTTTGGATCATCAAGCCCGATCTTTGTGACTTTAAAGTATTATATCACTTAAGCCGGTGCTAGGAGGCGTGAGAGGTTTTGCACTTAACATTACCTCTCATGAATAGTCTTATTGCCAAGAGTTACGAATATATGTGGTAATACAACTTTTAAAATCAGTATAAGGTAATTTGGCATTAGCTATATGTAAACCTAACGCTGCGTTAGCAGCACTATCCGCTCTATCGTTAACACGTATTCCTACATGGCTTGGAAGCCAGCAGAAAATAATAACATTATCAACTATAAGAATTATCAACTATAAGATAATTGTATTTCTCTAAAAGTTGAAGTACAGCTGGGTTATCATGTTTCATATTACCCAGGGATTGAAGAGATGAAAGGAAATCATAAAAGGTTACAAATTGGTAATCATCAGATACCTGGATATTGTTTAAGGCAAGTTTAATTGCCTTAAATTCATCTGAAAAGATAGAGGCCTTGTCAGGCAAGCGGCTCTTTATGCTGTGTTTGTGAACAACAACTACTACAGCTACATTATCTCCATCTTTAAAACCATCTGTGTATATACGTTGAAAGTTACTGTATTTCGATTTAATTTCATTAAATTTGCGTTGAAAGACAGTAGGGTCTTTACTGGATTTGTTACTATTGTCTCTTAATTTTGGTTTAATACGAAGACCAAATTGTCGAATGGCCTTCGGGTTTCGATAAAAAAGAGGTCTAGGATTAAAACTTTATCGAAAGTAGGGTTTGAATAGGTAGATTGTAATTTAATGGGATACTGCATGGCTAATTTGTCCCATCTATGAGATAGCGATGGTTTATTAGCTTAAGCATATATACTTTTGGCTGGTGATGTACGAAAGGGACCTAAGGTGAGTCATAATCCTTGATTGTCAGTGAAGGAAGTGTTATCAGTGATGATAAAGCAGAAAGTAAAATAACGAACAAAAATATATCAGTATAACACTACAAAAGGCAACAATCTAATATAGTTATTGTTACTGCACTCTTCACTTTCTCTCATTGCCCTCTATTGTGAAGTTTCATTCCAGTCCCATTAGTAGTTTTTAAGTTAGGCACCCGACAAAAATAATATTAACAAAGGGCAATAACTCTTAGTTAAATAAACATATAGTCATATTTCTTGCTCTCCACTTCCTCTTATTGCTCTCTGTCATTGTGTTTCAATGCAGATGCATTAGTAGTTTTGAGAATTTTAGAATTACAAAGGTCAATAACTCATTGTCCATGAAGATCGATTTATGGTTATTGCAATCTTCACTTTATCTACTTGCCCTCTATCATTTTGTGATGTTTCATTCCAGTCTGGTAGTTTAAGAGTTATGCTCCGGACAAGAATTATAAGTATAACATTACAAAGGGCAATAACTCTTAATTAAATGAAGACAGCGTTATGGTTCTTGCATTTTGCACTTAAACTCATAGCCTTCTAACATAGTGTGAAATTTGATTGCAGTCCTATTAGTAGTTTTCATGTTATGGAGCAAACACGAATTATAAGTAAACTTACAAAGAGCAATAAATATAAATTAAATGAACAGAGTTATGGTTATTGCGCTATGCACTTCCTCACATTGTAATCTATCCTGGTGTGAAATTCATCGCAGTCCCATTAGTAGTTTTCTAGTTATGGAACGGACATAAATTATAAGTATACAACTACAAACGGCAAAAACTATAATTTGAATGAAGGCAGAGGTATGTTTCTAACGGTCTGCATGTCCTCGCATTGCATTCTATCGTTGTGTGAAATTGCATTGCAATCCTGTCTGTAGTTTCTGAGTTATAGAGCAGACAAGAATTATAAGTATAAACTTACAGATGGCAATAACTCTAATTCAAATAAGGAGAGAGTTATGGTTCTTATGCTCACCATGTCCTCCTATTGCCTTCTATCATTGTGTGAAATTCCACTGAAGTTCCACAAGTAGTTTTCGAGTTATGGAGCTGACATGAATTATAAGTATAGAATTACAAAGGGCAATAACTCTAACTTAAATAAAAGCAGAGTTATGTTTTTTACGCTCGGCACATCCTCGTATTGCTCTTTATCAATGTTTGACAGTTGATTGCAGTCATTTAAGTAGTTTTCGAGTTATTGAGCGGACCCGAAATGGGACGGACGGAGGGATGGACGGATGGACGGAGGGCATTGCTATAACCCATTAAAAGATGAGGATAAGGACGGATGGACGGAGGGCATTGCTATATCCACCTAAAAGATGAGGATAATTATGTTATAGAAACGTTTTGGGTTCCTGGCCCAATATCATATAAATGTCAATGTTCTTACTTAGTTGTTTTTGAGCTAAAATAAAAATGTAATTTCAGTCTATATGCGTTGATAAGAATTAAGTGTTTGTGATAGGCTAGCAACACATGTATAATCATTATATACCAGTTTACTACACTATAACTTTGATGTGTTGCTAGAAGCTAACCGACATGAACGTCTCGCAAAATTGTTCTTATATTTTAATTGTTTATCGTAAAAGATAATGATCCAACTTGTAGTCAATACCATTTACAGTTTCAATTAAAATTGAAATACCAAAAAAGTGTTTGAGAGTGGACGTTTGGTAACAGCCGAACACGATAAATACGAAATATTGCAGTCTCGGTTTGATTGAGACTGTTCATGAACGGTAGTGAAATATACTTGCTACCGTTCACGCCCCCTAGCCCCAAGTCAGACAAGTATAAATCTAAACTTGTCTTCACCACCCTTTCTGTTGTTTTTTGTCTCTTTCATTGTATTATCAAGTCCTTGTTTGCAGTATAGTGCGGACCTACGATGCCATTGCGTTCGGACGATGTGGTTTCTATAGGACCCTATATCTCATTTTGAACGGCCGAAACAAAACATAAATGTTAATACACACTTTATATACTAGGCAGTTTGCAAAGCTGGACAAATAAACGGAATGGATAAGACAATGTAATTATAGATCACTTTAAAATGAGCAATTCTAGTGGATATACAACCACATAATAAATACACTGTACATTATGTTTTAGATACAGATGAGACTGAGTCTAGCAATATCACCACTACCTCAAAAGAAACATATACCATAAAATAAACTTACTTAAACAAACAAAGCTGTTTAATCGTATACATGTATCCTAGGTTTTATCCGGATTGAGCAGAACTCAAATATTTAAAATGGCAACAGTAAGAATAGTTGAACCATCCCGAAGATGGTATGCATATGCCGGTGAACATGGAACCTTCAATGTGGTATTTGCATAACATTACATGGCCAACCGGGCAGTTTCTAATAAAATGCTTTACCCTAAACGAAAAAAACAACGGGCGAAATGAACACAATGGAATTTAGTTGGGAGAAGATGTTATGAAGCATGCGTATCACAAGTAAGTCAAAATACTAAATTAAAAAGCAGACAACATATCCTGAAGGCCATTAATCAGCGCTTTTTAATATGCCCACTGACACGGGTATATTATTCAATAATGTAAAACATATTGTCTGTCTGTGTCTGTCTGTCTTTTATCGCGTAACAAAAGCAGCCCAAGCTTTTATTCATTTGGACATCAACTTTAAAGACTGAAGTTAAACAACAATTATAGTTTCCTCCTAGGGTTTAGTGAATTGGGTATAACATAACGATTGTTACAATTTTCAGTTGTTTTAAATAGGCAAGGATAGTAGTTTAAATTAAACATTCAGAAATGTGTTTGTTTAACTTCCCCGAACTATCTATGTATTTAATTACTAGTATTAAATCGAACCGTAATTGGAATATGTCTAGCCAGTACAAACTAACGACGGCTTCTCAACAGTTTTTGTGTTTGTGACGTCATAAGTCTTTATTCTTTGTTAACATTGCCATTCATGTTTGTCCTTTTGCGTGTTTTGGGGTTTACTGTGTTCTGTGAAAGCTGCATTTCCTGTTCCGCTTTTATACTTATTTTTCGTACGAGTTTATCTTTGGGTTTCTAAAATTAATGCTTTAGTGCTTTACTAAGTGTTTTGTCTTACAGTAGAGATGGACATACATCATACAGACCAGGCTGGAAGCTTATCATAATTTCATTAGTTTTGTGTCTCTGTTTAGTCGGGAACCCAAATTCTCGTATCGTGCAAACAAAAACACTTTTGGTTTACCTGGAAATATATACTCGTGATTCTCTACATATCAATAGTAGAAACTGAGCTATATAGGACACCACTGTATGGATTTATGGCATACTTTGCATTAAGTAACACCAACAAATGTTTTAATGAAGCCAATATAATAATTTTCAAAGAAACAATGTGTACAAGTTTATATTTTAGCGCTGTGATTTTGTTTTGTACATAAAGAAGACATAAACAAGCCTGATCATATTCTGTTTAATATGCAGATTGTAATTTTTAACATTTTATAACTTTGACTTTTTAAATTAAAGCGGTTTATGGATTAAATATGGTGGGAAGATCGCTGCACGGAAGTACGGGCATCTACAATTCGGCTAGAGCTTATATGCAAGTTGTTGATAACTTCTCTAAATTGTTTTAGGTTTTAACAATATATCTTGGCGGGGATTTCTTTATTTACACTGTCCTGTTTTAATGGGATGACAGAAGGGTAAGTGTGAGGTTTTGTGCACCCTAGAACCGGTTTAAACCCCCAGTGGCCTACTTAGCCACTGACCGTTCCAAGGCGGTAGCCCTATTGTCAACCCTTTTGTGTTTGTGATGTCGTATGCATTTATTATTACGTTTGCCTTCTTGTTTGTCTGTTTGCGTGTTTGTTTCTGTGTTTTGACTGTTCCCCTTGAATGCTACTTTCCCTGTCCGATCTTTTTATATTGATTGATGTGAAACGTTATATCGTTTAAATACCACTTACATACGATCAAAGCCGCTTGTCACCTTTTCATAATAGAGTTATGACCCTTGAGTTACTTAACAAAAATGGGCATTTCGGGTAAGCTTAGGTGCAATGTTTTGATAACTTCTATAATTATATTTGGATTTTAACTAAATTTGCTATGAAGCTTTATAGCAATCAAACGACACCAGTTCCTTATGATAAATGTAGAATTTTGCCTTTTCTAAATTTAGTTATGGCCCCTGATTGACAACGAAAATGCATTTTTTGTTGAGTTTATTTTGCTTAAACATGATTTGTTGAAACAACTTCTTTGTTTAAATGTTTTATATACAAATATGATACCAGTAAATTTTAGTAATTTTGATACTACATCAAATTGTTTTGCCATTCGGAGTTATCGCCCTTAATTAATTTAGAAAATATGATTATTGCAACAACTATTTTCAAATGTGTAGGGCTTACATCATAATTGTTTGATGTGAAGCCTTAATACTATTAATATATAGGCGCGGACATTTAGAATCCGTTCGATAATGGTAGCTTTTTTCTTTGTTAATACAGTTATGGACCGTAAATTTACCTTAAAAATAATAGTTACTGCAATTACAATCTTGTAAAATTGTAAATTTCAATATTTGTTCATTATTTCTTTTACTGTCAGGTGATTATGTTTTTCAGGAAAAAAACGTGTATTCTTTAATTACGAGTTTCGTTGGAAGGCTAGTGAGCGACGTTAATGTTTGGGTTCGTCATCATAACTTGAATATACTATCTAAATGACTTATTTAATATTTGCACTGTTGACAATACATGTTATGATAATTTACTGTCCGATCAACATTGGTGTTCCTATGAACTTGAGATTCTAATTTCTGACTGATTGAATAGTAAACTTTTGGTTAAAAAGGTTGTCAAGGTGACTCAGACACATCATAAACTTGAAAAGAAATATAAAAAGATCGGACAGGGAAAGTAGCATTCAAGGAGGACAGTCTACCACAAAACACAGAAACAAACACGCAAACAGACACACAAGAAGGCAAAAAGAATAATAAATGCAAACGACATCACAAACACAAAAAGGGTTGACAATAGGGCTACCGCCTTGGAACGGTCAGTGGCAAAGTAGGCCACTGGGGGTTTAAACCGGTTCTAGGGTGCACCAAACCTCACACTTACCCTACTGTCATCCCATTAAAACAGGACAGTGTAAATAAAGAAATCCCCGCCATGATCTAATCTAAGACTATCCGATGAATTGTGTCGCCTTAATCAATTAGAACCAATATATTGTGAAATAATGTAGTAGAGTGATAACTCAATGCACAATTTGCAAAGCAGAAGTAGGCAAAAAGCAAAACAACACTCTAATTATGTACTGGATTCCTATATAAGACAATCATCCTGATAAATAAATAAATAAATACTAAACAGGGGATCCTTTGAAAAGCAACAGACACAAACAAGAGATTAAGTAGCAGGTTTTATTGAGTCTGTTCATGAGAGGTAATGAAAGGTGCAGCATCTCGCAAGCCTTTAACATCATCGTTATATCTATTTCTAGTGTCTGCACCATTACAAACATCTGCAACCGTTTAACGTCTTGTCTTACTGGATCACGTAAAACAACATTTTGCTAAAGCTTATAACAACTCTGCTTTTTTGAAAAAGAATGCAATAAGCGTCACACAAACCTTTATCAAAGACAATTATTGCTCTTTATCAAAACAACTTTGCAGGAGCAAGTACTACATGTTTGTCCTGAACCAATGTGGAAGCGTTGAGAAAAATACTATTTTTAACATCATAGATACACGTATTAACATCTAAACGGCTAACCCCTCCCTAGTTCCCTCTAGACCTAGGTCTTTATTTAGTAATTTAAATCTGGAATCCAGGGATTTCATAATAAGGAGTATGATAATTGACTTTTAGTTCCTGCTGATAAAGCAGCTAATAAAATAGCTATTGTTTGACACCTCCATTACGTCAATGATTTATCTCAGGGTATCCGAGAGTACTAATTCATATACTCCAGTGCAACCTGCTGAGGATAATGTTGTTTCGATGCATATCACTCAGTGCAAGAGTTCAAGGCTGGAGTAGACGAAAAGCAAAACAGACATCCAACGACTTACTGGATTCCCAAATTACACAAACAACCATATAAAGACCGTTTTATTTCCAATTCTAGTTAATTCACCTCTACAAATATCTTTAAACATTTAACATCTTGTCTTGCTGTCGTTAAAAATCACTTAAACAATATTGTGCTAAAGCTTATTAATTGTTGGGATTAATTTATTTTGGTCTATTAAATATTCGGGCGACGTTCTTGATACAATTTGCAATAAACGTCAAGCTTCATCTATATAGTATTTATGATATTTCTACATTATATACAACGTTACCACACCACCTTATCAAAGACAAGTTCATTGTAAAACCTTTGCTTGTGGAAATATTACATTTTTGGCCTTTAACAATATTCAAGCGTTTTTTACTAATCGCAGTTTGGACAATTCAACTATGTGGACTTGTCAGGCAGATTTTCAACAGTTAACTAACACAAGTATAAAGCATAGTTCTTAATAATATTGGTTAGCATATTGCTGAGAGAGCAGAATCTAGTAAGAAACTGTCTTAACATTTTCCTCTAGTTTTAAATTGACGCTTTTAATCATAGTGATCCTTTACTACCCAATACACTGTACACATACACTTGATTAGCCTGAATGGACGTGTGCCGATTTCTTTATTTTACTTTGTCTGTTTGTACAGCGATGTTCATATAATGGCTTGGCACGACTGGCTTACCGTAGAAATCGCGCTGCTGTTACGAAATGCAATGTACGCCAGAAGTCCATACAGTGGTTTCATATGTACAAGAAAGAACGATAAAAATATCGGACAGGGACAGCAGCATTCAAGAACGACAGTCAACCACAAAACACAAAAACAACCACGCAAACAGACAAACGAGAAGGCAAAAGTAATAATAAATGCAAACCACATCACAAACACAAAAGGGTTGACAATCGGGCTACCGCCTTGGAACGGTCAGTGGCAACAAAGGCCACTGGATGTTTAAACCGGTTCTAGGGTGCACCAAACCTCACACTTACCCTACTGTCATCCCATTAAAACAGGACAGTGTCAATAAAGAAATCCCCGCCATGATCTAATCTCTAACCAACAAGGCAGCATCAATAGGCAATATAAGTAAAACACAAATATTCTCGTGGAAATATAAAACAAACAAAACAATAGCCTAGAAAGCCACAATGAAGGTACTCAATGACTTGGCAGAAGCCAGAGCAACAAGAGAATAAACCATTAAGGGCAGACCACCTCCATCTATTGAGATTTGAAAAATCAGAAGTATATCTTTCCAGATAAACGTGTTTTTTTTCAGGCTTGGGTCCCCGCCTTTGTCATTTGTAATCACATTGCAATGTTTTGTTTCATTTAGCAATACTAGCTTATCATAAAACACATTCCTCGTTAAGTTCACATATATCATGAAACGTTCTAAGACTTGTTAAAGAGTGTCTTTACTATTTTTCATTTAGAAAACTCGTAAACAAATATAAACATGTACTAATATACTGACAGAACTATACTGATAAATTTCCCTTTATGAATAACTGCATATCCTTTTGAATGACATGAAATGCATCAGCACTAAGGCGTTAGAACTGTGCACGTGTTAAAACGCGTGCGAGGTTACAGCAAATGTATGAGATGTTAAATGTATTTGGATTCATTCTAGTTACCAGAAAGTCTACTTTTGATACTGTCTCAATGGAACTGAGTATGTACATTTATGGCATTATGAAATATATGACCACTAGACTAAATGACCGTTTTACCTTCTCGTCATTGGGTAAATGCAGACGGCGTTTTTCATATATTTCATTAAATATCATTTTGAATTCTTATAATCCGAGGTCTAGACTTGTAATTATTAAGGCTTATATTTCGTCTTTTATACGTCTCCATAGCCTGCTTATAAATAATCCGTACAGGCTGTATTACGGAGATGTCTTTTTGAAAATAACTCAACAGCACGAGGTTGGTTATTGTTAGCTTTATTAACTCATTACAAGCACCGTAAATGTATCGAGTGTTTGTAACGAGATCATGTCATTGCTATAGCAATACTTTATCACTTTTATTTGGTAGTCAGTTTGTTGTATTTCGTGGTCAATTTTAATTGATCATGCATTGTTTAAATGTATAAGAGTTTGCTTTTAATATTTGTTAAAATCGTGCCGCGTTTGTTGAGTGAAATTATTTTTACTTTTGTTGTTATATTTCCGTTTTGATTTTCTGATTTGATGCATTTGTACTGTATACATTTTTTTTTATAGTTTTGATTTTAATGAAATAACTCAATGGATATTTCCATAACCACTGGCAGTAACTTATGTTATATGTATGTTGTCAATGTTGTCTTGATCACAAAGTAACGCATACGCATACGTTCATGATTTTGATATATAATTATCTATATATTATAATTTTTATATCGTTTATTTTAGTGGCATGTCCAAAGTAACATAGAATGCAATGCAAATAATATACACCCTTCCCAAAATAAGTCACTTCAAATGAAACAAATTCAATAAGATGCAAATTACCAGACGTCATGTTAAAATGCGTTTACGTCTATATAAGTTACGTTCTTAAAATGTTGTGCTGTTGATTTTATGAATATTGAGTTCTGCTCTACCCGGGGCTAGAGGGCGTGAGCGGTAGCAAGCATATTTCACTACCACTCATGAACAGTCTCAATCAAACCGAGACTGCAATATTTCGTATGTGTCGTGCTCGGCCGTTTCCAAAGGTCCATTATCATACTCTTTTATTAGTAGTTGTTGAACTAATAATACGTGATTTTATACGTAATGTCATTTCTTCAATTAATGGAATTTTGGTAGAAATTGTAGATCTACTTACAAAATGAACAATAAATAACAGGAAACCAAAACCACCTGTAGAAACAAACAATAATATCAATGTAGAATAAAAGTCAAGTATGACATCACAAACATAACACAGGTTTACCACCTTGGAAAGGTCAGTGGCAAAAAAATCCGCTCTTACCATATTGTCACCGCAATAAAAAGGATACAGTGTAAATAAATAAAGAAATACCCGCCATCAATATATCCTCTAAAAAAGTAGGTATTACTTTATATGTAATATAGGTTTATCACAAAATGATCATGTATATATTAATATAAAAACAAAATCTAAGAATCTGGGATTCTCCTGCGCAATTGTTCAAACAAAACATGATAATTATGTTTTGAGAACAGAGATTTAATTGTAAATTGTGAACCTCGAAAGGTTTGTTCGAAATACGCGTAATTCACTTAGTTGCCATTTCAAATGTGTTAACACAATTCAATGTGCCAATTAAAAGTGTTCACATCAGGGTGTTATTCAATTGTATTGTAGTCTCAACTGAATTAGTAAACCTAGAAAAAAGAAAACATATCTGCTTGCAAACAAGTATCTTTTCTGGATGCATCATACATCATAGGAACGTAGAGCTAAAAACCCTGTATTTAAATCGCTATCGATTTGTAGTTGCGTCTTCATTTGTAACGTCTTATTCACCAGCTCATTGCGAAATCGGGTATTTAAGCAAGTTGAATTTAACGCAGGATTTCATTTGCTTTATAGACATCGAGCATGATGTAACTTCAGTGTTCTTACTTAATCGTTTTTAAACTAAACTTGTTCAAATGTAATCTCCCATCCCAGGCTAAATGAGTTAATAAGAATTAAGTGTTTGTTATAGCAATAAAATCCTTAATACTAGTTTACTACAATATAACGTTGGTGCGATTCTAGAAGCTGACCGACGTCTCGCAAAATTGTTATTGTATTTTAATTATATACTGTACAAATAATGATCCAACTTGTTGTCAATACCATTTACAGTTTCAATTTAAATTGAAATAAATTTCGTCGGATATTTCAAGTCAGAATAGTACAAAACTATATAATAGTTCTTGGTCATTTACTTTCCAATTTCGACAATGATAAACTCCGGCTATTTGCACTTTGTCGGCCGAAACAAAACATAAATGTTCACACACACATTATATACTTTATATAATATGCAGTTTCCAAATGGAATGGATAAGACGATGCAATTATATAAAAATGAGATATAGGGTCCTATAGAAACCACAGCGTCCGAACGCAATGGCATCGTAGGTCCGCACAGCACCACAAACAAGGACTTGATAATACAATGAAAGAGCCAAAAAACAACAGAAAGTGTGGTGAAGACAGGGTTATTGACTTGGAACGGTCAGTAGGCAATACGGACTACTGGTTAGCTTGAATCGATTTTATATGCTCACAATCCTCGCTATTATCCTGTCTTCAGCGACTAAATAGACAAGACAGTGTAAACAAAACTACATTCCATCAAAAGGAATTCTCTAACAATAAAGTCTACATCCAGAGAAACTAACTAAAGAAACAAATACAAAATAATAAACATCTCAGAATGTATCCAGAATCGTACTTAACAACCATAGTAGTTGCAGCTAAAGAGAAAACCAATCTAGGGTACGACCAGAATTCCCGAGGGACGAAAGCTCAAGCACCCACCTCTCTTAGTTTGGGTAGGTCATCGTAGAGGGGTCAATCACTAAACATGCAGTGCGCTGTAAAACCAAAGGGTTATATCCTTTTCTGAAGGACTTCCTGATTAAATTTGTAAAGCGGCCAGGAAATCCGTCAGACCCCTTTAACTTTCGAAGTTTAAAGACCACATACAAATAAAATGAGGGTTGTGATATGCCTAGTCACGTTAAAATCAGCAAATCCAGCGAATGTAATGTTTTAGATAGGATGAGACTGAGTCTTGCAACACCAGTCCAACCGCAAAAGAATCACATACCATAAGATAAACTGACTTATATTCATACTAAAATATCGTGTAAATGTATCGTAGGGTTCTATGTGTCTCAACTTATTCATTTTCATACAGCTTGTACTCGAGTTGAGGATTTTAATATTCGTAATCTTTGTTAACTAAAAAGCTACTCCATCGGGGTTACCGTTACTATAAACTTCGTAAAACCTTTGCAAAAAACCTTGGAACGGTCAGTGGCAATAAAAGACAGCTGGGGTTTAAACCAGGTTCTAGGGTGCACCAAACCTCACACTTACCTTTCGTCAACCAAATAAAACGGGACAGTCTCGTGTATAAATATATATATAAATACAAAAAGATAGCCTAGAAAGCCACAAAGAAGGTACTCAATGACTTGGCAGAAGCCAAAGCAACAAGAAAATAAACCATTGAGTGCACGACAGCACCGTCCTTTTGGGCTTTAGGTAGACGTCATCATTGGGTCCACAGCTTGTCCGGTCGTCGCACAATGAAAGAGGAAAGCATAGTGGCTAACTGTAAATGGGTCCACCACAAAGCATGCAGTGCGTTGCAAAATGATAGGGTCATATTCTCTTTTTTTAACGAGTTTAACAAAGATAGTATGAAAGCGATCATGACCAAGGATCTTACGAAGAAATATAAAAATATCGGACAGGGAAAGAAGCATTCAAGGAGGACAGTCAACCTAAAAACAAGGAATCAAACACGCAAACAGACAAACAAGAAGGCAAAGTAATAATAAATCCATACGACATCACAAACACAAAAGGGTTGACAATAGGGCTACCGCCTTGGAACGGTCAGTGGCAAAGTAGGCCACTGGGGGTTTAAACCGCTTCTAGGGTGCACCAAACCTCACTCTTACCCTACTTCACCCCATTAAAACAGGACAGGGTAAATAAAGAAATCCCCGCCATGATCTAATCTCTAACCAACAAGGCAGCATCAATAGGCAATACAAGTAAAACACAAATATGCTCGTGTAAATATAATACAAAAACAAATAGCCTAGAAAGCCACAATGAAGGTACGAAATTTGTAAATCACGTCAACATATTAGTCAGGTTGTGATAGTCCTTGTCGCAGAAGAGTTCTTAAATTACCTTTATATTTGGAAAGAAGATCAGGGTTACGATAATAAAACTTTGCAAAGGTTTTAGAAGTTTGTGGTAACCATAACCCTAATGGAGTAGGTTTTAGTTATACAAAGATTACGAATATTAAAGTCCTCACCTCGAGTACAAGCTCTTGAAAAACGAATAAGTTGCTCGAGCAACATCCCCATCTAAATGGGGGTAATTAACCGTATCAAATTTAAAATCACCTCTCTTGTCAACTCTTTCACAATTTTCAAAGAAAAGATGTAAATCAAGAAAAGAAGCGTTAGTATCAGAAACCATAAACGTGCACAACGTACGAAAATCGATAAGAATTATGATTGTCTTTGGTATATATATAGAGGATCATTATTGAACTTATTAAACGAGATGGCAAGAATGATATGGTGCGACGGCTTGCCGAGAATCATATCATTTTTGTCAATGAGTTTAATAAATTCAATAATAAATTTGCATTAATGTGAGATTCTATTGATTACATAACTTATAACGTCACATTACATTAACGTGACGTCGATGACGTCATTAAGGTTATGTTATACCACTAGTGGGATATCGAAAATATTTGATGTTGTTATAACACACCCACACCGCATGTTATGTGATAAATAATGTTTCGATCACATTCACTTTATAATGTGCCACCTGACACGGGTATATTTTTCAATAATGTAAAACATTCTATCTGCGTGCCTGCCTGCCTGCCTGTCTGTCTGCCTATTCGTCTTTTTTATGGCGTAACCATAGCAACCCAAACTTTTATTCATAAAGGCCTCATTTTAAAGACTGAAGTTAAACAACAATTATATGTTTACTTCTAAGATTTAATTATCTGGATATAACATAACATCAGACATTCCTGTGTTAAATTTCTCCCAACTATCTATATAAATGTATTAGGCATTTAACTGCTAGTATTAAGTCGAACCGTAATTGGAATATGTCTAGCCAGTACCTCAGCATTTGACCGCTGGCATAAAAACTAACGACGGCTTCTTGAAAGTAAGAAATAAAATTAACATTTTTGATTATGCGAATTTATCTTTGGGTTTCTAAATTTAATGCTTCAGTGCTTACTAAGTGTTCTGTCTTACAGTAGAGACGGACATACATCATATATACTAAGTGCATTATTTATGGTTGGAAGCTTATCATACTTTCATATGTTATGTTTGTCGGGGACCCAAACACACAAAAAAAATATTTTGGTTTACCTGGAAGGATATCATTACATGATCCGAGTATTACCTTTCATACCACATCCAACCCCTTCTCCAAGAAGCGAAAATGGGGTTGGTTGGGATATGAAATGAAACCTTAATTTCTGCTTAGAAATGTTGCATATTGTAAAATTAAAACATTTAACAGGTTTTTTAAACAGGTTATCGCATTTTGTTTAGTAAAAACATGTTTTCAAACGTTTTTTATTGTCAAAATATCCGATTTACATCCTGCTAATATATGCTTTCCCATTGCTTAATAGAATTGAGGAGGGACCACGTCATGCTCGTGATTCTCTACATATCAACAGCACAAACTGTGCTATACACGAAATCACAGCATGGCTTTATGGCATATTTGCATTAAGTAACACCAACACGTTTTCTGCGGAAGCCCGTATTTCCTAAGAAAATGTTCGTTTTCAAAGAACAATGTGTACAAGTTTATATTTTAGCGCTTTGACTTTGTTTTTCACATAAAAAAAAAATAACAAGCCTGATTATATTCTGTTTATGCAGATTGTATTTTTTTAACGTTTTATAACTTTGATATTTTAACTTAAAAGCTTTATATCAATCAAAAGACACCATTTCCTTATGATAAATGTGGACTTTTGCCTTTTCTAAATATAGGTACGGCCCCTGATTGACAACGAAAGTGCATTGTTTGTTGATTTTATTTTGATTAATCAAGTTGTGTTGTAACAACTTCTTTGGTTAAATGTTTTATATACAAAAATGATACAAGTAAATTTTAGTAATTTTGATAATACATGAAATTGTTTTGCCATTTAGAGTTATCTCCCTTAATTTACTGAAAATATGATTATTGCAACAACTATTTTAAAATGTGTTGGGATTAAATCATATCTGTTTGGCGTGAAGCCTTAATAATATTAATATATAGATTCCTTTAGGATACAGGCGGACATTTAGAATCCTTTCGATAATGGTACCTTTTTGCTTTGTTAATACAGTTATGGACCGTTAATTTGCCTTGAAAATAGTAGTTACTGCAGTTGCAATCTTGTCAATTGTAAATTTCCAAATGTATTCACTGTTTTTGTTAGTGTCAGATGATTATTTTTTCAGGAAACGTGTGTTTTATATCAACGAGTTTCGTTGGAAGGCAGGTGAGCGAGGTTAATGTTTGGGTTCGTCATCATAGCTTAAGCCGGTGCTAGGGGGCGTGAGAGGTGTTGCTTCTTTCATTACTTCTCATGAACAGACTCAATAAAACCGAGTCTGCTACTTGGTTTAAACGTATTTTATTTTTTCAATGGTTTACAACATTGCATATATACATTGTACAATTACATTAAAGGATTAGAATGAAAGCAAACTGCTTATAGAATTCTTCTCCTAGGAAAGATTGTTTGTAATAAATAACAATGACGGTTATATTTATTATTAGAGCTGTGAACTTCATCCAAAACATTACAAGTATAGCAAACAATAACAAAGATAACATATAAATGTTCAGCAAAAAGAAAATGCTAATTATAAGGCAAAAAAAAAAATGAAGCTAAGGTAATTTAGATTCAAACAATAAAGACATGATACAGTATATTGGAAAATAAATGAGGAATTATATATATTTTAGGGGGAAAAAAATAGTGAAAACGTTTGGGATACACAGGACGGTGACAGTGGGGTGGGGCAACGAGCGCATGCAGAACAAATCGCGTATAGCCTTCCCCTGTTCAAATAAATAAGATAGTAGTAGGCAGCTTCCTAGTTCAATTTTTGTTAGAAAATACAATTAAAACCGTTTACTCAACATAATGTACAGGTCATGATTTAGTGAGCTACATTTAGTGCGAAGACGAGTATGAAGAAGTTGTGCCCGTCTAGAACCTTTGTAATAGTATGATGGGGTATGCACTAGGCTACGGTATAAGTAATGTTTGAAAGAGTCAATGGAAGCGGCATTTCTGGCCTCCGGTGGAAGTTTGTTCCACTCACGAGTAGCAGAAGGAAGGAATGAATCGAAGTAAAGATTTGTTCTTGAATTAATGGTTTGAAAATCATTTGAATTGCATAAATTGTAGTTAGATGCAGCGTGAACTGGTGAGTGGACTAACAATGATAGGTACTGAGGTGTTAAACCATTAATCATTTTATAGTATAAGATGAGTTTGTGTTTTTTCCTACGCGAGTCGAGAGATTCCCAGCCTACCTCTTGATTTAAATTGTGAAGTGACACTAGTTTAGTTGTACCCGTAGCAATTCTTGCAGCTTCGTTTTGTATTTTAGCAAGCTCATTTTTTTCGTAAGCTGTACAATTATCCCATGTGACGTCAGCATATTCTAAAATTGGCCTTATAAAAGATATGTATATTGTTTCAAGTGCTTTCCTATCTAACTGGTGTTTTAACTTCCTCATTATGTTTATTCTAGGCCATGCTTTTGATTGAATGTATTCAATATGAGAGTGCCAACTACAATCATTAGAAAAAACTAAACCAAGATGCTTATGGGAGGTAACTTCTTGTATGTGTTGGTCTAACATCATAAGTGGTGGATGCACTGGTTTGTTGCGTTTACGCGAAATAAGTAATGCTTCCGTTTTGGTAGGATTAAACGTTACAAGCCATTTGTTAGACCATTCGGTAAGTTTTTGTATGTCAGAGTTTAGTGTATTTGCAGATTCTGAAATTACATTGTTATGTTCTATAATAATATAAAGACTAGTATCATCGGCGAACAAGCGTATGTTAGAAGAGATATCAGCAACAATGTCATTAATATAAACAAGAAAAAGAAGGGGTCCTAAGATAGATCCTTGAGGGACGCCCGCATTTATATTGTTCCATTTTGATTTAGTTCCAGGGATGACAACCCTTTGGCGTCTATTCTTGAGATAGTCAGATAGTAGGATTAGGAGATTTCCAGTTATGCCCGCGGCTTTTAATTTTGCAAGTAAGCCCTTGTGCCATACACGGTCAAATGCTCTACTTATATCGAAAAATACAACCCGCACCTCTTTTCCGGCGTCGATTGCTTTACAAAAGGCGTTGTATATGTAAGTAAGTTGATTTACTGCTGAATCTCCAGGAATAAAACCTGACTGGAAAGCGGTCAAGAAGTTATTATCACGGAAAAAATTGAATATATGTTTAAACAAGAGTCTTTCAAACACTTTGTCAATAACACCAAGTAGGGATATAGGACGATAGTTATTGACAAGTGAAGGGTCGCTTTTTTGAAAACCGCACATACAAAAGCTTCTTTCCATACTTCGGGAATAACTCCCTTTGTAATAGATGTATTAAATAAGTTACAGAGAGGAACAGAAATTTCTAAAGCTACTTCGCGGAGAACGTGATTGTTTATCTCGTCTGGGCCGGTCGCTTTACCAATTTTTAGTAATTTTAAGGCTTCATATACTTCTTGTGGGGTAAGAGTAAATGGTTGGAGACTTAATCTATCGTTAGCAGTTTGCAGGCAAGGAAGTTCGGTGTTTTCATCGTTTAGTTCTGATTGGCTTTGAAAAAAATCATTTAATAGGTTTGCTTTATCCAGGTCATCACAAATTATTGAGCCATTATCATTTAATGGGGGAATGGATGGTTTTTCGGAAGAGGTTATGAACGCTTTTAATGTTTTCCACCAGTCTTTTGACGTAATATTAGACGTGTTAAGCTTGTTAGAGAGGGCGTCGTAATAATGTTGTTTTGCTTCACGTATTTTATTAACAATTTTATTTCGTATTTTCTTAAACTTATCAAAATTGCTTTTAGTTTGAGAGATTTTCCATTTTTTGTATGCTCTTTTTCTGGCTCTAATTAGACGTTTGATGTCATTATTTATCCACTGTGGTTCGTAGGGTTTAATTTGTACATTTCTATTGGGAATACACTGTTCACTAAAGGAAATTATTTTCTCTTATGTACTTTTTGCATAAATATTTATATCAGCATTGGCTAAACTATTCCACTCGAATGTGCGTACTTTTTCACGAAGTAAGTCATAATCGCCTTGTTCGTATTTCCATATTCGTCTTGTATATGATCTAAATTTTGGTTTCCTAAATTTGAAAAAGGCATAGATGGGACAATGGAACCTAATATCCTGGTTTAAAAAGGGCTCGCCTACACCACTCGTGATTAAGTTATTAACATCACTTACAAGTAATATATCAATTATGGACGAAGAATTCTCAGTAAAATGTGTGGGATCATTGATAGTTTGGTGTAGTCCAAATTGTTGACACATATTTGATATTTTTCTGGAAGTTTGTACTCTTAACATGTTGAAATTAAGGTCGCCAGTTACAATAATATCTTTAATGCCAGTATCAACTGCCAGACTTATAGAATCTTCAATCATGGTAGTATGTATGGAGTCAGAGTTGGGTGGTCTGTAAAATACTCCAATAAGTATGTGTTTGTGGTTTAAAACAAGTTCCACCCAGATGCACTCAAGACTATTTAACTCAAGATCAGGCCTACGGGTGTAGTGAATCGTATCTTTTATATAGAGTAAAACACCCCCGTGACTATCACCAATACGGTCTTTTCGTTCGGGATTATGGAAAGTTGGAAATGTTATTTCGTCGTATTGTACAGACTCGTTAAGCCAAGTTTCAGAGAATGTAAGGATGTCAAATTGATAAAGTTCGGACTTGAGTATGTCTAGCTTATATAAGATGCTCTGTACATTATAGTGAACTAGGGACAAGTTATGGGATAAGCTAAAGTTGTCAAACATAGAGGATGTATCGTCATTGGATGAGGAAGACACTAGTGAAGTGTTGGGCGAAAATTCGGGACCAGGATTTGGCTGAATGTCTCCAGATGTCATCAGTAGTACACTTGCCCATGTGAACAGAGTAGTTGTTAAAATAATGTTTATCAGTTGTGTTGAAGTATGTTTGTTAAGTAAAATGTTCCAACAGTCATGTGTTTGTATGGATGGACTATCGCTTTGGTTGAATGCGATACAGAATAAATGTTCAGCAGTATTGAGAACAGATATGGCAGGGATCCCGTGAGGGCAAACATGAAAAGAAGATGTAAGGAAGCTGCAAACATGTAGTTACATCGGTACGACGGCAGAATGACGGCAGAATACGCTCTGAAATGCATTAAGTAATTGTGAGTAAAAACAATAGAAACAACTCTGCCTCCAGAATGCAGTCAAACCTAATTATAAAGATGAAAAGAGCAGGGCATCCACGACACAGTCTGCTACTTTATTCTCTTAATTGTGTTTGTTGCTCCCAAAGGATCACCTTTATCAGTATTTATTGAATACTATCTAAATGACTGATTTGATAATTGCACTGTTGTGACATAAGCAATTATGATCAAAAACTGTCCAATCAACATTGATGTTTCTAAGGCCTTGATATTCAATTCAAGCTTCTGTCTGATTGAACAGTCAACTTTTGGTTAAGAAGGTTGTCAAGGCTGCTCAGACACATCATAAATTTTAAGACTATCCAATGGATTGTGTCACCGTGATCCATGAGACGAAATATACTGTTAAATAATGTAATAGGATGATAACTCAATGCACAATTTGAAAAGCTGACGTAGACAAAAAGCATAACAACACTCCAAATATTTACTGGATTCCTAACTTACACAATCATCCTAAATACTTATAAATAATTAAATACTAAACAGGGGATACTTTGAAAAGCAACAAGCACAAACAAGAGAGATAGTACAGCCGTTCCCGATTGAGCATGGGAATACATCGCTTTGGTCAATGGATGTTTGACGCATCAGACATGTAAACAACCGATGACGCCGTCCAATAAAATGGAAGTACACAGTGAATTGAAACTAGTTGACACCCCCACTCGTCCCGCTTACAAGTCTCACGTGACCAAATTCGATATCATAACATAACACTGAGTACATGTACTCTTTTCGCTATTGAATGTTGATGACGTCGTTGATGTCCACTCCGAGAAAATAACTTCGGGCGTCCCCAGCAGTGTTGGAAGTTATTACTTTCAAAATAGCGTATTCAAGTCCAATTTATTAATAATAGACTGCAACCACCGTAAGTGCACGAAATAAAATAATTCCTATGATCGACATTCTCGCTTGCCAGAGTTATGTAAAACCGTGCGGACAATTTACCTGGGGAGATGCGAGATTTATGATCGGCCACTCAAAATAATCATTGTGCTAATTTGTCGTGAACCGTCAAGCATCGTTCACTGTGCTAAATATTGCGTTATTGTCATTGCAAGGCTGCGTGAGACCTTTCATACACATTCAAAAAACAATGATGCAGACTACCCACATTTATTTGTTGTGTTGCTACTGCGGCAACAATGGGTCGACAAATCTACTACTCATTATATATTTACACTCTTGTTTACATTTAGCGAGGAATGGGGCGGAGTTTTCCGGAGCTGAAAACACTATGACATTGCGTCAGTATGAATGTAATTCCATGCTCAATCGTGAACGCATGTAGCATACCCGGTTATATTAAGTATGTTCATGAGAGGTAATGTAAGGTGTAACAACTCGCAAGTCCCCTAACATCCGCTTTATGTCTATTTCTAGTGTCTATACCATTACACACATCTCAGATAATCAGAGGTCTAGACTCGTAATCCGTACAGGCTGTATTACGGAGATGTCCTTTTGAAAATAAATCAACAGCACGAGGCTGGTTATTGTTAGGTTTCTTAACACATTACAAGCAAAGTAAATGTATCAAGTGATTGTAATGAGATAATGCCATTGCTATAGAAATAACTTATTATTTTTATTAGGTCGTCATTGTTTTTGTATTTTCTGTACACATTTAATTGATCGTACACTGTTTAAATGTACATGTAAACGTTTTTGCTTTTAATATTTGTGAAAATCGTGCTGCGTTTGTTGTGTGAAATTATTTGTAGTTGTTTTATTATATTTGTCTGATTCGATGCATTTGTATCGTAAAGATGTTTTTATAGTTTAGATTTTAATAAAATAACTCACTGAATATTTCTATAACGTTGTCTTGTTCTAGTTATAAACCACTGGCAGTTTCTAATGTTATATGTATGTTGTCAACATTGCCTTGATCACAAGATACATGATTGTGATCTATATTTATATATTAATATGTTTATATCGCTTATTTTAGTCGCATGTCCAAAGTAACATAAAACCATGCAATGCAAATAATATATACCCTTCCCAGAATAAGTCACATTAAACGAAACAAATGCAACAATATGTGAATTATTAACCAGACAAATTTAAACGTCATTTTAAAATGCGTTTATGTCTGTATTAGTTACGTTCTTAGCAGTTGTTTAACTAATAATACGTGATTTGTGATTTTATACATAATGTCATTTCTTCAATTAATGGGATTTTGGTAGAAATTGTAGATCTACTTACAAAAAAAAGAAGAACAAAATGAATAATAAATAACAAGAAATGTAGCATCCATAGACCACAGTCAACCAGTCAACCAACAAAACGTGTAGAAACAAACGATGTTATCGAAGTGGAATTAAAGTCGAGGTATGACATCACAAGCATAAAAATAAGGCTACCTCCTTGGAACGGTCAGTGGCAAAAAAAAATTCCGCAATTATCCTATTGTCACCGAAAACAAAAAGTGCAAATAACCAGAGAAATAACCCGCCATTCTACATCCTCTAACAAATTAGGCATTAATTAGTATGCAATATACGTATATCACAAAGATGATCATGTTTATTTGAATATTAAAACAAAATCTAAGAATCCGAGATTCTCTTGCGATAATAATTATATTTTGAGAACAGATATTTAGTTGTAAATTGTAAACCTCGAAAGGTTTGTTTGTAATACGTAATTTACTTAGTTGCCATGGCAAATGTTTTAACACAATGTAACACAATAACATATGTCAATTAAAAGTGTTCGCATCAGGTGTTATTCCTTTGTCATCCTTTTAATTGATTAAGTATGTTGTATAATATCATTATTGCAAACATTTCTCACGGTTTAGTTTAGATTTGTGGTCTCAACTGAAATAGTAAACCTACAAAAAAGAAAATACATTTCTCCCTGCAAATTAGTATCTTTTTTGGATGCATCATACATCATATCCACTTAAAGAAATTTAAATCGCTTTCTTGTTTGCCTGTTTCGGGACTCTGATACACGACGTTGTTTCTTATTTTCAGTCTGACATTGAACTATGGCGACGTCTTGAGACATGATACATGTATATTAATTATTATATTTTAAGGTGCAAAATAACTTTCAACGCTCCTCAATATACATAGTATATAGTCTAATACGTCAAACATATTAATACCCATGAGTGGTGTAATACTATTCAATTTTGACTTAACTAAAGAAAGATAAACATATCGGACAGTGAATGCAGCATTCAAGGACGACAGTCAACCACAAAACACAGAAACAAACACGCAAACAGACAAACGAGAAGGCAAAAGTAATAAAAATACAAACGACATCACAAACACAAAAGGGTTGACAATAGGACTACCGCCTTGGAACGGTCTCGTTGCAATATTTTAATCGCGAATTTTAATTTAGCGGACGACAAGTTTGTGCACGCTATAGTTACTGTAATGACTATTTAGTGTTAGAAATGATAGGACATACCAATAAGATTCCGTGATGTAGTGGTAAAGTGTAGATGTTTCAGGCTGTTTTAAGTTGATATACTCAATCAAGTAACTGGGTCAATCTTCTACATACCATATGTTGCAGTGCATCTTGGCAAAGCTGGTATTTATTCAACATACCTTTTCATAAACCATATGACCAAGGGACAATTGTCAACATATCACTTAATCTTCGGTTACTAAATTGCTGTGAACTAATTATATGAGAAACAAGAACGAATAATCGCAGCATAACCATTTTTTAAATCAACTGACAATTCATAATTGAACGTTTTGTTAAGATTGATTAGGTCAGAAATGGAAATACTATAGTGGTAACAAGGTCAGCTTTTGTTAATTTTGCTATTTCGATTGCATATAACTCGCTTTAATACTGTCGGATATGCATGATTGAAGACTGTATCTAAGGTCTAATTATTCAATACACATTCTATGAGATTGGATGCCAAACGGAAGTGCTATAGTGGTAACAAGGCCAAAATGTGTATTTTTGGAGATTTTAATAAACGAGTTGGATAAAATGATAGAATACGAGGCTCTTGCCGAGTATCCTAACTTTTTATCCAACTCGTTTATTAAAATCAATAACACACAGTCACGAATGTAAGATTCTGTCTATTACATAACCCACCTACGACGTGATAGTTTCACTTTAATGTTGTCACTTTAATGTTGTCACTTTAATTTGTAAGGCAAATCATGATATCGTTTTGTTGTTTACACGACGTCGCTGCGTTTCAGGGTGGTAAATGCGTTCGCCTTACAAATAATGCGACGCCCAAAACCAAATTTAACGTAACTAACGTTCATTTTATGAAGTAAGATTGTAAATAATGATACATAATTAAGGCGTCTGTCGTATGATATACCATGAAAACAATTGGTATTAACAGTTTTAACGTATACATATGGTTAGAGAATTGTTCTGTCGGTGATTTCTTTATTTACGCAGTCCCGTTTTACAGTATGACAGTACGATGACAGTAGGGTAAATATAGATATAAAAATTGAAAAGGAAAAGCAGCATTCAAGGACGACAGTCAACCACAAACACACAGAAACAAAGAACAAAATTAAGGATGAATAAAAGGCCAAATAAGACATGACTAACACAAAAGGGTTGACAATTAAACCAGGTTCTAGGATGCACCAAACCTCACACTTACCCTACCGTCAACCCAATAAAACGGGACAGTGTAAATAAAGAAATCCCCTCCAGAACTATTCTCTAACCAACAAGGTAGCAATAATAGGCAATATAAGTAAACACAAAGAGGGAGGTAAGAGGTGTTGCGTCCTACATGACCTGTCACGAACAGACTCAATTTAACAGAATTTGCTACTTTATTCTCTTGGGTGTGTTTGTTGTTGGAAATTATGACCCTTATCCTTATTTTAATTATGTTACAATTTAATATATTTGTAGGGAAAAACTGTAGGAAATGTCCTCCATAATATGTGCATTTATTTTTAGCCGTCTTTTGACTACCCGTTTAATATCCCCGACAATAGGTGGAGCAAGGGTCGTTGCCACACCTTACAATATTTTACAGCATGTGACTATTCATTAACTAAATACATATATATATATATATATATATATATATTTACAATTCAGCATCATAAAATGATAAAGAATGATACAAAATAGATACATGTATTAGATGGCTGAGGCAGGGAGATGTTATTTTGAGGGGAGAAAATTATTTAAAGAAACAAAAAACAGAGAAAAAATCTTTAAACTACATTTTGACTGCCGTCCATTGGCCCATCTAATTATAAAGTTGTATAAATTACTGTTTAATAAACAATATTTATATAGTTAATATATACATTTATATACATACATACACTTACACATACATATATATACATATATATTTACACATATATATACATATATATATATACATATATATACACATATATATATTGTGTTTATTCAGATAATTCCAATGGGTCATAAGACCCGTGAGGATACAACAAATACATATAAACTTGACAGCGATAGTGAAATATATATACAACAATATACCAACAATTAACATAATTAACAGAAAAGTATTCATATGTATAAGGTAACAATTAATACTTTAGCAGTTAATGTTGTTGTTATTTTGCTTTCACCGCAAAACATGCAGAGAAGGTGACTGAACCATCACATTGAATCGCTAATATGTTCATGTACATATTTATATTAATTTATATATAACGTGATAAATGGAAAGCTTCTAACTAGTACACAAATGTATATACATAGTTTGTAATAAACAAATATACACTTATAACGTAAACATGCAACTTCAGAATAACATAAAAACAAAACAAAAAAAAACGGCTATTGTAAATGTATTATTTATATACCATTGATTTTCTAATTTCAAAGGCTTTATATATAAAGACGCTAAGATTTTGCAGTGTCTTTTTGTTTTCGCATTTGAAAAGTTCTAAAAATTTGATCATGTTAGGTCTTTTCCAAAAATATTTACTTATGTAATGGTTTCTTATTTCATTAAACATGCTACATTCAATAACAAAGTGATATTCGTCTTCAAGTGTATTGCAGACCACGCATATTGTTTCATGTATTGGTTTACATATATTATATATGCACTTATATACACAGCTGTTAGTGCCTTGGTTCATTGTAAGAATTCATAGGGGTGGATGGATTAAAAGGTAGGCTAGACTAATCTAAAATGGTTTTAAAATTGTTCCATGTATTTTTAAAACTTTCTAGTTGATTGTTTCTGATTGCGATTTGTTATGCGTTTCGTATAAATAACGAAGTTTGTATATCATTGGAGTAACAGAGAGCGTTGTTTTCAATCGTTCTGAAGAAAATATGTAATATATACTTTCTAAGATAATTTGATTGTTGATTGTTCTTTACTTATGTTAAACAAAAAAGGATGCTCCGATAGTTTCAGATTTATATTTTTTGATAAGCAGAGTATATTTATCAATGTTAAAAAGGTCTGAGTTACAGGGCATGTCCACAACATATGAACAATAGTCTCGTCCTAGTGGCAGTAGCGACAAAAAGGGTTTTCTGCTTTTTTATTGTGTGCAGATAATGCTGTGTTGAAAGAAGCCGATGATTAATCCTTCTTTGAAAACATTGTAGTATTGTGCTAGTAGTTATTTTGAAAGGGGATGAATAAATGTTTTTCCATGCTTCTGTATTAATATCATAAATCTGTTCCCATTTAGCTTTTGATGTTGGACTTTCATTATTTCTGTTAAGAATAAAGTACATGTCAATGCAACCTTTCTTGTTTTTGATGAGTGGTTTAATATTCGCAGGGAGAATTTGTTGTCTATTTCTTTAATTGTAAAATAGTTTTATAACCTTTTCTTAAATGTTTTAACGGCAACTACTACGCCTTCATAAATTAGAAAATGTGTTTTAATACACAAATCACCATTTTCCTTGATAAGGTTATGTATAAACCGGATGCCATTCCTATACCATATTATATTAAAGAAAGGCTTGTAATTAGAATACGATATCGATTTACCCGTAATTCCATGAGTAGTGTTTCGAGAAGTTGATTATTAATTAAAAATTGTAATTCATTATTAGGAATATTGTGAATGTTCTCCATATTTTAATTGTGACTGCAAACTGTAGTTTAATGTCCTGATTTTATTATTGATTGCGTTTTATATATTCAGTATCACTAAGAAGAGAATTAATATGTTTCCAAAGGGGTTTACCAGGTATAAATTGAGTGAAATTCAATTTTAGAACTATCTTTGAAATGTCTGAGCGGTAACTGGATTCAATGGTACAACTTTCTATTGAAGAAAACATATATTTTCAAACTAGGAAAAAATCGAGTCTGGCTTGTTTTAAAGGAGTGTTTTGTCTCCAAGGATACCGTTTTAGATGTGGGTGTAATTCTCTGAAAGGATCAATGAGGTTATATTCATATTTGATATCAAGAACGCGTGTTCTCGTGCCTGTTTGTTATTTACGCTTTTGTAATTAGAGTAATCTGGGATTCATTCTTGAACGAAATTAAAGTCTGCACACATGATTAGCCATACAGATTGATAAGTGTAAAACAATTATTTTCAACTGTCATGTCAGCTATGAGACAATTACCTTCATTATATGTTATGTGAGAATGTACTTTATAATCTAAGTGTTTGTTAAAAAGTATCGCCACGCCTCTTGCTTTTGAAGTTCCTGAACTAAAAGGCAATCATTTCCCCCACTGTGTACGAATAAAATATTCAGTTGCTGTGGCAGAGTGAATATCCTGAATCTTAGCTATAGAAAAAAATAAAGCATATGAATGGCATATATAGCATAAGTATGATAAGCAGATACATTTTAAAGATCAATGTACTATTATGCATGTATCTCAAACATTAGCACTATCATAATAACTCTGGCAACAAACTTCACCTAAATCAAATTATATCTCAAAAAGTAGTGCATAATTATCTCAGAATATATCTGCAAAAAGTAAAATATGCATGTTAATTTTCATATGATAAGTTCAGTTTAAAAAGAGCTGTGCAAAATAGATAGTGGAAAAACACAAATCATATAAAATATTGTATCTCAGGTAGCAAAGCATAAAACGTATTATATTGCAGGTAGCAAAGCATATAAAGTATGTATATTTCAGGCAGCAAATCATATAAAAAAAAATTTAGGTGTTAAAGCATGTGAAGTATGTATATTTCAGGCAGCAAATCATATAATGTGTTTTTTTCAGGTGTTAAAGCATGTGAAGTATGTATATTTCAGGCAGCAAATCATATAAAGTGTTTTTTTTCAGGTGTCAAAGCATGTAAAGTATGTATATTTCAGGCAGCAAATCATGTTTTTCTGTTAACCTTCTTGAAAAAAAGTGCTTAAATCATAACATCCAATCCTCGAATTTAATAGCATAACAATCGAAATGTATATGCTAAAAGTTAAATAAAATGGACAACATTTTCAATACTCAGGAACTAAACATTTCCATTCTTGGAACATATGTAAAACTTAAAACTTAATGCTGCCTTGTTGGTTAGAGAATAGTTCATGGCGGGGATTTCTTTATTTACACTGTCCCGTTTTATTGAGTTGACAGTAGAGTAAGTGTGAGGTTTGGTGCACCCGAGAACCTGGTTTAAACGTCCAGCGGCCTGTTTTGCCACTGACCGTTTGTGATGTCTTATCTGGCCTTTTTTTCATCTTTAAATGTGTTCTTTATTTCTGTATGTGTTTGTGGTTAACTGTCGTCCTTGAATGTATATAGTATAGACTATAATCTTTGTACTAAATATGTAAAGTCCCTATCCCGCCATCAACAGGCAAATTTCACGACAGATGTACACCGTGTCTAAATTTTCGTCATATATATTTTGAGATATTAAAAGAATCCAAACTCTAAACATCCAGGTGTTCAGTCATTTAATAATGTATATGTCACAATTACAAATATAGATTTATGGACGGGTTCTTAAAATACCCGTGATTGAATATGGCAAAAATGAATTTTATGCTGGTAGCTCTTAATTCAACTCTCCAGTTTTGTGGTTTCGTCTGGCTGGTTTAAGCCGCAGAATTTTGATAAATGATGTTGCAGGGTAATTTTGTCGTTATTTTGCGGGTTAGTTTCTTTAATGCTCAATAATGCTATTTGCTGTCGTTTCTGTTTACCAAATACTATATTATATTTTATGAAAATATGGTGATGATAAATGCCATTCGATCGAATTGTGCACATTTTTTTGATGTCTGGCCTAACTGCTCTTAAGAAATATATAATATCAGCTTTTGATTGGCGAAGAAAACGTTTAAGTGCCTATTATAAGCAAGTGTCGCACATTGTTATGACTTCGACTAATTCCAGTCCCTGCCACTGTCAGACCGACATATTATGCATATTTTGTTTACTTGAAGATCAACCGTGATTGATATATTGGTTATTCGTATTTACTAAATCCAAACGTTTAAAAAATGCACATACCTTTAAAAATAATATTCAAACAACCTTCTTCAAATTCACTGACTCCAGCGTAAAACTAGCTAAACGTATTCTGACAACAAAAACATAAAGCAAGTAAAACAAAGAAATTTAAGAACACGTGTCAAACATGTCAAATGGTAGTGTTTTTCTTCTCTCACCAGAACCAGAACATAATGTAAGTATCTAAAAAAGGAAACAACCAACGCATTTGTTTTTCTTATAATTGGTTGTCTAAAATGCATAGCTTTCATTTAATTTCTACATTCTTCTCATATACTGGGGTATATACTAGGGGTATAAGGTAAATACAAGTTACTCATTAATATCAGCCTATTTTAACAAATTATATTTTTACATTTTAATTTAAATCGAATTAATTTTATTTTTAAGTGTTGCAAACTATGGTTTTATATTAACATAATTATATGCCTGGTGCATTACTGGTACACAATTTTAACACATGGCTTACAAGATACCAAAATAATAGAGTTGGGGATCATTGTAGAAACGTTTTGGGGTCCTGGCCCAATGTCATGTAAATTTCAGTGTTCTTACTTAATCTTTTTTTAATTAAATTTATAAAAATGAAATCTCTTATCCCAGGCTATATGCGCTGATAAGAATTAAGTGTTTGTAATAGATATGTAATCATTAAATACCAGTTTATATCAGTTTATTACACTATAACTTGTTGCTAGAAGCTAACCGACATCAACGTCTCGCAAAACTGTTCCTATATTTTAATGTATACCGTAAAAGATAATGATCCAATTTGTTGTCAATACCATTTAAAGTTTCAATTCAAATTGAAATACATTGTGTCAGACATTTTAATAAATACAGATTAAGGTAAAGTCAGACAACTACAAAACTATTTAACAGTTTTTGGTCCTTTACTTTCCATTTTGGACAATAATAAACCCAGGTTATCTTCATTTTGTACGGCCGAAACAACACATACAAGATAATGCGCACTTTATATACTAGGCAGTTTGCAAAGCTATACATGGTAATGCACACTTTATATACTAGGCAGTTTGCAAAGCTATACATGTGAATGCACACTTTATATACTAGGCAGTTTGCAAAGCTATACATGTTAATGCACACTTATATACTAGGCAGTTTGCAAAGCTATACATGTTAATGCACACTTTATATACTAGGCAGTTTGCAAAGCTATACATGTTAATGCACACTTTATATACTAGGCAGTTTGCAAAGCTATACATGTTAATGCACACTTTATATACTAGGCAGTTTGCAAAGCTATACATGTTAATGCACACTTTATATACTAGGCAGTTTGCAAAAGCTATACATGTTAATGCACACTTTATATACTAGGCAGTTTGCAAAGCTAGACAAATAAACGGAATGGATAAAACAATGTAATTATAGATCACTTTAAACAGAACAAGAACAGTGAATGTAGAACCACATAATAAATACACGGCATATTATGTTTTAGATACAGATGAGACTGAGTTTAGCATCAGCAACCTCATCGCAAAATATCTTTTTGTATTTTGTTGTTATTGTATGGTGTTTTACGTCATTTTCAACACATGTAAGGTTATAGGCGTATATGACGGTCAATTTTTTTGTGGTGGAAGCAGACAACCCATTTTTCCTGGGTAGAATCAGTACCGTACACCTCCCGCCATCCGTAAGAATCGACACTTCCTCATATACAAGTCGGGCTCCCAGTGGGATTCGAACCCGTTGCGGTGAGAGACACCACAAAAGAAACACATACCATAAGATAAATGTATTTATATGTATCTTAGTTTTTTACAAGCACTTAGAATGATATACACTTAATACACCTCACTAATCAACAGCTTTTTTTAAGACACACTAATCTAATACCGTTGTGTCTGACAAAAGGAAATTGTGTTGCATGATGAATATATATCTTGGGAGAATTTGAAAGTTCTGAACGTTGGAATTGTGTTGCATGATGGAATACATATATATTGGGGTAATTTGAAAGTACAGACCTGAAAGTGGGTGTGTCGTGATAGTTTACAGCATCGACATGCCATTATTTCAGTCTAAATTTAATTAAAATAATGCGCTGCACATAAACAACATTAGTTGAAACTACTTTAATCGTGACGGTTTTATTCTGAATAACAAAACGACTTGCTTAACGTACGAAAATCGATGCTTTCGAGAATTATGATTGTTTTTGGTATGAAATTAATGTTTTGATCGTTGTTTTCTTATCTCACTTTGGAATATGTCTGTCCTTCTGTCTGTCTGTCTACCTGTCTGTATGTATGTATGTATATCTGTCTGCTTATCTTTTTATACATAAAGACAACAACTTAAAACATTGAAGTTTTTAATGGTGCGAGTTTATCTTTGAGTTTCTAAAAGTAATGATTCAGAGCTTTACTAAGTGTTTTGTCTTAAAGAAGAGTCGGTCATACATCATTTAGACTAAGTGCACTATATATGGCTAGAATCTTATATTTTCAAATGCTTTGTTTATCTGTTGATTTTCATCTGAGATGAACGTAATACTAGTTCGATTATATCCACTTTTTAATTGTAATAATCGCGTTTCGCAGCAAGATGTTTTGTTTCATTTAGCAAGACTAGCTTATCACGTATAATACAGACACATTCCTTGTTAAGTTCACATATATCATGAAACATTCTAAACATTCTTGTAGAATATCATTACTGTTGTTCATTTAGAGTTAACGCAAAGCAATATTAACACATATACTAAACGGACACAATTTCTATTTCCTTTTATGCATAAATGCTTATCCTTCTGAATAACATTATATGCATCAATATTATGGCGTTAAAATTGTGTATGTGTTATCAAAGAAGAATTTTGTGTGCGAGTTTACAGTAAATGTATGAGATGGTAAATATATTTTGATTCATTCTAATTACCAGAACATCTACTTTTGATACTTTCTCAATGGAACTGAGTAAGTAGTTATATGAAATATATGACCACTAGACTCAATGACCGTATTACCCTCTCGTCATTGGTAAAATGCAGACTGAGATTTTTCATGTATATCATTAAATACTATTTTGTGTTATTATAATCAGAGGTCTATATTCATACTTATTATTAAGGCTAATATTTCATCTTTTACACGTCTCCATAGCCTGCTTTAAAATAAAACAATATTCAGCGCGACAATGTTATTTTTTGGTTAGATTTCTGAAAAAAACCTCTCCAAATAACTGCAAAATTACACTACCAGTCCGTTCATCACAACTCTATCCAAGTGTTTAAATCATATACTAATGTTTATGCCGATTAAAAGTATAGGACTGTTCACGGGATCTTAAAATTACCGTGATTGAATATTCGTAAGTTCAATTATGAATTGTTACTCTTAAATCGACGCTCAAGTTTTAGACAGTTGGTAATTTTGCATGTTGATGGCGGGCCAGTGACTTTAAAACATTACAAGCACAGTGAATGTATCGAGTGGCTGTACTAAGCTAATTCATTGATATAGGAATAACGTATTAATTTCATTTGGTCGTCAACTTTTTGTATCCTGTGTTCAAACTTAATTGATCGAGCACTGTTTAAAAAGTCTATGTAAAAGTGTTTGCTTTTACAATTTGTCATTCTACGTTTGTTGAGTGAAGTTATTTGTACTTGTTTTGTAATATTTAATTCGTTTGATTTGATTCATTCATCATGTATTCTTGTTTGAATTATTGACGACTACTAGCAGCTACGAATGTCATATACTAACGCCAGGGGCGTAGCTTGGCTGAATATGATGTGTAGGCCGAGTTCTATGAGGGTCCGGGGGCATGCTCCCCCGTATTTGTTTTTTCAGCTAGACTGTCGGAGGTGCGTTTTGGCGTATATTTCGTACCGGTGAATATGTCTATAAGAGCATCAATATCCTTACTTTTTACCATAAATTATATATCTTAAAACTAAAAAGAAGCTGTCCCCGTTACCCCACTAGGCCTCCGATTTTTATTGTATTTTTGGCATTTTTATTTTTTCGATTTCTCAGAAAAAAGTGGCATGCGCATACGTACAGGATATTGTTTCATCTTTCTTTTGAATGATTTACTTCGTTTATTATAGTGACTTGTTCAATGTAAAATAGAACATAACACAATCAAAAGAAAAAAGAAAAATATTTACACCCGACCCATAATACTTCAAACACAATAAATGCAACAATAAGCGAACTACATTATCAAATGTAAACGTCGTGTTTCAATACGTATATATGTTTGTATACGTTCTAACAGTTTACGTCATTTAACAATTTTATACGTCAGATCCGATCTTCAATAAATGGGATTTTGGTAGAAGCCGTATTTCAAGAAAAAAAAGAAGAAAAAAAAGAAGAAAGAACACCGTCAGCCAAACGCACGCCTAGAAAAAACCAACATTTCAAAGACAAATAAAAGGCGTGGTATATGACATCACATGCATAAAAGCGTTGTCAACAGGGCTACCGCACTGGAACGGTCAGTGGCAAAAATGGCAGCTGGGGGTTAAAATCATGTTTTAGGGTGTACCAAGCATCACTCTTACCATTATGTCACCCCCACAAAACGATACTGTGTAAATAAATAAAGAAATCCCCCCCATACTATATCCTCTAACAAACAAATTATTAGGGAATAATATATGTATAACACAATGATGATATTGTATAAGAATATGAATATAAAAACAAAATCTAAGAATTTAAGATTCTCTTGCACAGTTGTACAAACAAAAAATGGTAATTATACTTTAAGAACAGAGTATTAATTGTAAATTGTCAACTACGAAACATTTGTTTGTGATACGTAATTCACTTAGTTGCCTTGGCAAATGTTTTAACACACAACAATGTGCCAATTAAAAGTGTTCACATCAGGTGTTATTCCCATTGCGTTCTTTTAATTGAGTTTAGTTGTATAATATAATTATTTTCATTGCAATCTCTCGAAATGTTATCTCTCAAACTATTCTCCGGCATTTGGAAAGGAAAATGTATTTTTCAAATTTCCAGCAAATATTTCCCACGGTATGTAAACGTGGTGTAATACTGATTATTATCGATTTAACTAAGATTCCGTCTCAAAACTTTAATCTCGTAATTTTATTAAGCGGATGAAACGTTTGTGCGCGTATGTGTGCTATAGTTATTATGTAATGACTATTTAGTGTTAGTAATAATAGGACATACCAATAAGATTCCGTGATTTAGTGGTAATATCTATATATATAATACCTTCATATATTACATATTAAACCGCAAGGTCGCCGGTTCGAATCCATTTCTAGGCAACTATTTTTATGAAATATATTCAGAATCAGTGTATATTCATCAATGTTACCTGTACGAAGACCAAATATTCAGGTTCCACCATTGCCTTAACCAGTACTTTTCCAAGTCTGTAACACTGTCTTTACTACTATATGTTGTATGTTCCTTTTCATGGTCTTTTTAATTTGCTCTTTGCGGTACAGTGCATGGTGACATTGCGTTTGTTTGCTGGAATTTGTATAGGACCATTTTTCAATTTTTTATAATTATAGGTTATAATAATATACTTATACGTGGCATACATTAACCAGTTAAAGAGTTTGTGTTGTAGCTACTGAGTACTTTGCTAAATGTTGTATATCAGCAAAGAGTTTATGTGTTGTAGTTACTGAGTACTTTGCTAAATGTTTTACAACCAACACAGTGTTTATGTTTTGTAGCTACTGAGTACATTGCTAAATGTTGTACAACCAATTATTTTGTGATGGAATCATACTGAGTTTCATATTTCTTTTTTGCTTACGTTCAGCATTAATACATATTTTATTACAGTTATTTCTTCCTATCCCTGGTCTCTCGTTGTTGCTGTGTGTCCCTGTCGTTCCTTTCTACTTTGAGAGGTTGGGACTTTTGATGCAGCATAGGCGTTTCAGGCGCTAACCGTTTTAAATTGATATACTCAGTCAACTGACTGGGTCAATCTTCTACATACCATATGTTGCAGTGCATCTTGGCAAAGCTGGTATTTATTCAACATACCTTTTTATAAAGCATATGACCATGGGACAATTGTCAAGATCTCTATGTCCACCGACATATGCATGCCATCTTCGGGATGGTTATAATTATGAACTATTGATTTTACTAATATTGAGTTCTGCTCAACCCGGTGATAGAGGGCGCGAGCGGTAGCTAGCATATTTCACTACCGTTCATGAACAAATCAAACAGAGACTGCAGTATTTCGCATGTGTCGTGTTCGGCCGTTTCCAAAGGTCCACTCTCATACTCTTTTATATAGCACAGTGGTGTTGCTTGTGCAGTGTAGTGGCAGTAAAACGTCTCACCGCGCTTGCAATCAGGACTGTTATTCATTCGATCTTTGGAGATCGCTGAGCCCGATATTTATATTTAGTTATCGGTGGTACATTTTCAATTGCTTTTGTTTTGTTAATTTTCGATTCGGTGGTTCCACTACTCCGGCCGATAAAAGACATGGGTATTGTTTAACTACTCATAGGATATGTTGTCTGTTTTTTAATTTAGTCTTTTGGCTTTTACCTGTGATACGCAGGCTTTATAACCGCTGCTACCAACTAAATTCCATTTTGTTTATTTCGCTCTTCCAGCATAGTATTTTGTTAAATACTGGGACCATACACCGCTGGACATGGAGGAAGAAAATATCTCTATCTCCACCGCCATATGCATGCCATCTTCGGGATGGTGAAAATTATGTACTATTGATTTTATGAATATTGAGTTCTGCTCAACCCGGGGCTAGATGGCGTGAGTGGTAGCTAGCATATTTCACTACCGTTCATGAACAGTCTCAATCAAACCGAGACTGCAATATTTCGTATGTGTCGTGTTCGGCCGTTTCAAAGGTCCACTCTCATACTCTTTTATCACTTAATCTGCGGTTCCTAAATTGCTGCGAAGTAATTATATGAGAAACAAGAATGAATAATCGTATCATAACCATTTTGACATCTCATCAATACTTAAACACTTTGTTAAGATGGGTCAAGTCAAAAATAGAAATACTTAAGTGGTAACAATGACAAATTATGCCGGTTTTCCAATTCATGGGCATATAACCCAGATATGCACGAGTGAAGAACTTGTCTAAGTTATTATTATTATACTCATTTTGTAAATTTACCTGACAGACGGACGTCCGACGGACGATGGAGAACACATCATCCCATAAACTCACCGAGTTACCGAAGAATATGTGCAATAGACAAGCGTTTCAATCATCTAGCATACATTTCTGACAAGGAAAGAAATAGCTTGCATAGTATTCAAACAAGCAACATTGGATTGTTTCTCCATTTTCGTTCGTAATACGAGATGTGGTCTACATTTTGTTAAACACCAAATGACTGTAATATATAATTATATTTGTTCTGCTTGCAGCTCATCGTGTTAAAAATCGTAGTGTCTATATTAACATTTTTATAAATTCTTGCATTCAATGGGAGAACAATGGTTGTCATTGATAGAGATATCATCACTGCCGAAAACAGTGATGTTAGTATTGGTGTTATTACTATCTTTATTACTATTAGCTTCGCACGTTTCCTTCAGTCAGCTACAACATATTAATTTGTTTCCAGATTACTTCAGATTTCAAAATGCACTAGTCATTAGAATGTAAACTATATACTATATAACGAGTATATGTATAACATGAGTATTCGGAACCTAGTGAAGCTGAACACTTTTGAACTATATCATTTATACAAATATATATTTACATGATGCGAAAATAGACTGCCATTGACAATTGTTAATAGAGTAACCATGTTGTAAATTGTGTACTAATGGGCTTTTTGGCCTTTTATATGAAATAAACTATATATACTACGTTTATAGTATTAATTGGTTTAAGTTTTTGCTTTTAAAAATTTTTTCCGAAATGTATGTGTTTGTTTTTGTAACTTTATGTATGTATCCTGAAGAAGGCGATAAAAGCCGAAAGGGCTCGATTTAAATTTGTGTGTTTAAGAACTGTTTAGTTAATAATTTGTCTCAAATTTATCTTTTTAAATACCTATCTTCCCAGAATCCTTCGTGATCCAGTGCTCCAGACAGGGTCCTGTCAGATGTATTCTATTCTTTACCTATATATATACTAGGTAAAAACGTTTTGGACCAGGGTATATAAAGTCATATAAAAATAAAACTAGTGTATAAAATTTAAGTATCTTTTTTTAGTAACCAAGGTCTACCCTACCCGGTTAATTTGGTACCAGAAAAATTAAATTCCAAACAAGATTTGATTTTAAAAAAATATCGCGAACACACAAAGGGTCTGTAAAAAAAGTTGCAAAGTCCATAAAAAGTAACAGTTACGGACAAATTCGAGTAACCAATAAAAAGAATATTATGTTTTCGCAAATTTTCATTGTATACGATAATTATTGTTTATTGTTGATCTATTGTGAATTATTAACTGAGATAATAAGGGTTATGGTCGAATGGCATGGTTCAGCGATCATTGTACGGGTTCGAACAATGCCACGGTCCAAAACTTCTTTTACAGAGTATATATATGGGACAGGTTTGAAAAACTAATACAGGATATATAGGATATCGAGTTCACATTGCTTATCACAAGACTTTGTAGTCAAAATGTGTACATAATTAAGACTGACATAAACACAAAATCGTCACGACGCCAGACTAACTTTATGTGACGCAATAAAAGCATGTCATTTAGCGCTAAAAAGGAATGTGACATACTGTCATGTTATAAACAACGATGGATACATATTAAAAATATCAGAAAGTCCTACAATTCAGTATGATGTAATGACGACTACCTAAATACTGAAAGGACGTGTGATGTTTATCTCCAATATTATTTTGTCATGCTCTTTATGGTTTGTTCTATTGTTGCTCTTGTTTCTATGGAACCGTGAATTGACCCCCCAAATAAATTGTTTACATGACATATATATTTCGTTATAACGTCTTAATATAAGGTACTTGAGGAATATTTTCCTCGATATTTGCTATTTTATATGGATATAACGTCAACATTTTAGAACGCCAAAACCAGAGTCGTGATATATTGTATTATACGTATTGCGTAATAAAATAACTCGACGAACATGTTAAATCGAGAAAAACTTAGTTGTTTCACAATATAAATATTACACCAACCTCTATAAAAAAAACACATGTGAATAATGATTTGTATACAATGTATACGTTTCTTATGTCTTGTATACAGTGTAAAAGGTTCTTATGGTCTGTACAAAAAAAAATGTATAAGGTTCGTATGGTCTGTACACAGTGTATAAGGTTCTTAGGTCTGTATACAGTGTGTAAGGTTCTAATGGTCTGTACACAAAAAATGTATAAGGTTCGTGTGGTCTGTACACCGTGTATAAGGTTCTTAGGTCTGTATACAGAGTATAAAGTTCTTATGGTCTGTATACAAAAAATGTATAAGGTTCTTAGACCTGTATACAGTGTATAAGGTTCTTATGGTTTGTATATGTAGTGCATATTGTTCGTATGGTCTGTACACAGTGTATAAGGTTCTTATGGTCTGCACACAGAGTATACGATTATTATGGTCTGTACATGGTGTATAAGGTTCTTATAGTCTGTACACAGTGTATAAGGTTCTTATGGTCTGTACATGGTGTATAAGGTTCTTATGGTCTGTACACAGTGTATAAGGTTCTTATGGTCTGTACATGGTGTATAAAGTTCTTATGGTCTGTACACAGTGTATAAGATTATTATGCATGGTCAGTATACAGTGTATAAAGTTCTTATGGTATGTATACAGTGTATAAGGTTCTTATGGTCTGTACACAGTGTATAAGGTTCTTATGGTCTGTACACAGTGTATAAGGTTCTTATGGTCTGTACACAGTGTATAAGGTTCTTATGGTCTGTACATGGTGTATAAAGCTCTTAGGCCATGTAAACAGTGTATAAGATTATTATGCATGGTCAGTATACAGTGTATAAAGTTCTTATGGTCTGTATACAGTGTATAAGGTTCTTATGGTCTGCACACAGAGTATACCATTCTTATGGTCTGTACATGGTGTATAAAGTTCTTATGGTCTGTATACAGTATATGAGATTTTTATGGTCCGTATACAGTGCTTATGGTTCGTATGATCTGTACACAGTGTATAAGGTTCTTATGGTCTGTACACAGTGTATAAAGCTCGTATGCTCTTTTAACAGTGTATAAGATTATTATGGTATGTATAAGCGTACATAGTTATTATGGTCTGTATGCAGCGTATAAGGTTCTTATGGTTTGTATACAATGCATAGGGTTCTTATGGTCTGTACACAGTGTATAAGGTTCTTATGGTCTGCATACGGAGTATACGATTCTTATGGTCTGTACATAGTGTATAAAGCTCTTATGCCCTGTAAACAGTGTATACGATTATTATGGTCCGTATACAGTGTATAAGGTTTTCATGGTCTGTATACAGTGTATGAGATTCTTATCGTCCGTATACAGTGCATATGGTTCGTATAGTCTGTACACAGTGTATAAGGTTCTTATGGTCTGTACAAAGTGTATAAAACTCGTATGCACTTTTGTTATATAGAATGGTTTACATTTCTAAACCAGTTCTTCATAATTGGCGGCAAAGACGGCTTTTTAATACTTCTTTGGAAACACCAAACCCGAATTGACCGTGGGGAGGCTGCCAGTTTCTGTTATGAATTCACGTTCCCGCCAACGGTGAAAAAATGACGGTAAAATATAACGAAATAACTAGATATATGTTTTTTTTAAATAAAGTTGACGAGAAAAAAAATAACGTGAACTGCTTTATTTTTACCTATAATTTAATATTGTAGGTATATATTAATTGCAATACGTCATACATAAAATAATATGGTGTTATCGTCATATCCACATATAAACGCAAATTTCGAGGAAAATTATCCCGCGATCGCCTAATATTAAGACGTTATAACGAAATATATATGTCATGTAAACAATTTATTAGAGGGGTCAATTCACGCTTCCATATGTTTCTGCTAATTGCAAATCATTAAGTACGTGTTGCCTGTTAGAGGATATAGCCTGGCGGGGACTTCTTTATTTACACTGTCCCATTATATTAGGATAACAATAGGGAAAAGGTGAGATTTTGTGCACGCCAGAAATATCACAATTATGTTATGATTACTTTCTTACAATCTTAATTAATCTTGTTAAAAGTTTAGAACTGTTTGTTTAAATTATGTTCCATAAAAAATATATTCGTTGGCAAAAACTGTAGAAAATGACCTTGAGACTATATGGAATAACCAAGAAACTGATGAAGAACTTATGTTTCTGTTGGATACTCTCTACGACAGCTATGTTACCATTGTTTATTTATAAACACATGTTTGGTATCCCAGTGGGTCGGTATTGTATACCTCTTATCGCATGTGTTATTGTTTTGCTATGAAAGATATATCATGTTGACTCTGTCGCCAGATACTCAAGCAGGTATCATGAAGCATTTAATAAGAACTGTCGATATCTTTATGTTACATTGAACATTGACAACACGTTCCTCTCTACTATTGTTAATTATGTAAATTTTAAAGATCTTCTCAACAAGGCATATATTTCTAAATTTGTCTTTATTTGTTTCGATTCATCTCTCGAGTTAAAATGGAGAAATACTAAGCACAATCTAGGACAAAAGAGATAATATAAATTTTGACATGGTTAATTATCGTCATTTAGCCGTAGATGTTTCCCGAACATCTTTGTGTATTATACGTTATGTCTGCCCCCACGTTAAATTCACATATACTGCTGTTTACAATTTGGTATTGTCGTACACTGTTTTAGTGTCACTCCGTGGATTAACGTCACTGGAGGGCAGCACTTCTTGTAATGTTATTGGTCAATCGTATTATTTTGACATCAATATATTTATAATGATAAAAAACGACGTTACAACATGTATTGTTTTTTTCTGTGCTCAATATCTAATGCCATGCGCAAATGAAAGTCAGTGAACGCTTATTAAAATGGATGACATCCGCTGACAGACGTTTTTTAAGGATGATATAGAAATTATTACCGCGACTAAGTATTCCAAAATCACACAAAGAACCATTCGCAGAAGTGTAATTTCTAGGTGCTGATACTAGTCATTTTGAAGAAGCAATGATTTGTCATGTTTCATTTAATTTTAAAACAAATATTACATTCCTGTGAGGATGGCTGACAGTGAATATTGTCAACCTGCGAACAAGTATTGTCGAGGCTACGCCTTGGGAGACATATGTTTTCTGAGGTTTGCAATATGCAATGTCACCCTCACAGGAATGTAATATATATATATACTGTGGTGTTTTTCTAGAGCTTGTTGTCGATTTGAAGACATTCGTAACCTTTGCATAACTAAAACTTAAAACTGAACGAAACCTTTGACTGAACGATATAGAATGATTTATTCTCTTGTTGCTCTGGCCTCAGAGTACTGAGTAACTTAGTACTTGATTTGTGGCTTTCTATGCATTTATTGTGTATATTCATATAAAGATTATCATTTTTGTGTTAAACGAATATTGCAGATTAATTCTGCCAAGTTTGTTCTGTTTTATTGAGATTACAATAGTGTAAGAGTGAGGTTTGCTGCACCATATATAACCTGGTTTAAACCATCAACGACATTTTTGCAACTGACATTTTCAAGACGGTATCCCTATTGTCAACCAATTTATGCTGTTCTGTTGCATACTTTGCTTCTATTTATTCTTGAGTTTGATTGCTGTTTTAAATACTTGTCTTTGGTTGACTGAGTTCTATGAATGCTTCATTTACTGTTCGACTTTATACCTATTTTTGCTATTTTTGTTTTTTTCTACATCTATGTGGTTCTTCTATAAACTTATCAGCTCAAACATGTTAAAGTCAAATATTTTTTTGCATTAATCTCTACAATGACAATTTAAAAGGAAGACACTCTGTATTGTATTTTGTCCTGGAATACTGCTTTTCCTGTTCGATTTTTATATCTATATTTCAGTTCTGAAATTACATCACTATTTGTCTGATCACGTAACTCATCCCACAGGGATGTTATGACATTCATAGATCTATAGTTTTATCCTTAGATGACTATGTTTTGTACATGCTACAGTTCCTGCTGGAATTTAATATCTACTTTAAAATAACTGTTAAGAAGAGACTTAAAAATATTTCGTCTCTGCATCAGCATATTATTTGTGGGCATGCTATTATCGCCTGTCGTTTTTCATCGGCTTCTAATCAAAGTAGATATAAAAATCGAACAGGACAAGTAGCTTTCAAGGACGACAGTCAACCACAAACACACACAGAAACAAACAACAACTGTAGAGATAAATAAAATGCAATATCTGACATCACAAACATAACGGGTTGACAAACGGGGTACCGCCTTGGAACGGTCAGTGGCAGAAAAGGCCGCTGAGGGTAAGTAGCCACTCATAAACACGCAAAAAAGCAATAGCAAACAATAGTTTATTTGCGTGTTATTGTTAACAATTAAATATACATTCATATATGCATTATTTCATAAATAAAGCATGAACTGTAAAGCGCATAGTAGCACATATTCAAAGTTTAAAACGCCATTAAAATGAGTTTAGGTAAACTGTGAAATTTATAAGTAAGGGGTAAATCCACCCACGCGCAAATACAGAATATACGTTATCACATCAGGGCAGATCTGTTATGAAATGATTAACAAACACTGTCCAACAATAAATAAAACATAGATTATATACTTCGTTTACTCAAATCAGTGTAACAGTATTTATACAGATACTAATTTCTAGTTTGTAAAATCCCGTAAGAGGTTTCGGTACACACTCTTACCATTTCCTGGTTGAACAATAACATTTTCATCTTTTCCAAAAATGAGATATAGGGTCCTATAGAAACCACAGCGTCCGAACGCAATGGCATCGTAGGTCCGCGTAGTCATCTAAAGTATTAACATTAGGAAAGATCGTATTAATTTGGCTTTGCTAACGAAAAAGTAAATATAAAAGTAGAACAGGAAATGTATCATTCAATGATCACAGACAATCACCACAAACACGTACAAAAACAAACAATAACTACAAAGATGAATAAAAGGCAAGATAAGGGTTGTCAACCCTTTTGTGTTTGTATTGTCGTTTGCATTTATTGTTACTTTTGCCTTCTTGTTTGTCTGTTTGCGTATTTGTTTCTGTGTTGTGTGGTTGACTGTCCTCCTTGAATGATGATTTCCCTGTCCGATCTTTTTATATTTCTTTGACAACAGAACTACCACCTAGGAATGGTCAGTGGCAAAAAAAGGTCGCTGGGGGTTTAACCAGGTTCTAGGGTGTACCAAACCCCACACTTACCGAGTGTCATCCCAGTGAATGGGACAGTGTAAATAGAGATATCCCTGCCAGGTTACATTCTGTAACAACAAGGCAGCGTTAACAGGCAATACAAGTATAACACATAAATGATCATGTATATATATACTATATGAAAAGGCGTAGAAAGCCGAAAAGCAAGTATTGAATGGCTTGACAGAAACCAGAGCAACAAGAGAACAAACCGTTTAGGGTACGACAGGACAAGATTTTAATGCTCTTTAATATCATTATAAAAATTGCACTTAAGAACAGCATGTATTTCATCCTTAAACACTGTCGTACACAGTGGTCATACTCGATCACTTTCTTTAAAATGTTCATATCGACCTGTCTCTAATCTAAATGTAAAGGTTTTACACCGCATCTAAACCAAATGCTGACCGATGATGAAAAGGTAATATATATAACTTTGTAATAATGATCAATACATGTGCAATACTCCGGCTTAAACACAGTATACGTTCTTAGCTTGGTACGCCCGTTGTTATTTAGACCTGTAACTTTATTTATGCACAGTTTGTATGTATAAAGTCAACCACAGAACAAACAACTATATGTTTAATGGTTTGTTCGTACCCTATGGTGCAACACCCAATCACCACCCTCGCAGATTTGTTTTTATATTGCTATCAAAGATATTTCATGTTGACTCTTTCACCAGATACCCAGGCAGATTTTATTGAAGCCTTTAATGACACCTCTCGGTATCTGGATGGCATATTGAACACTGACAACCCTTTCTTTTCTACTATGGTTAATAATATATATCCTAAAGAACTTAAACATAACAACGCTAATAGTTCTGATAATAACGCTTCTTTTCTCGATTTACAACTCTCTGTTGAAAATGGTGAAACAATTAGCAAAATCTATGGTAAGAGAGTTAATTTTAATTTCGATATTGTTAATGATTCCCAACTAGATGGGGATGTTCCCCGAGAAACTCATTACGGGGTCTCAACTTATTCGTTTTTCTAGAGCTTGCACTCGAGTTGCGGACATTAATATTCGTAATCTTTGTATAACTAAAAAACTACTTCATCAGGGCTATCGTTACCATAAACTTCGTAAAACCTTTGCAAAATTATATTGTCGTAACCTGATCTTCTTTCCAAATATAAAAGTAATTTAAGAACGTGTTAAAAGGTTTATCAAAATAGGTTATGACCCTATCATTTTGCAACGCACTGCATGCTTTGTGGTGGACCCATTTACCGTTCGCCACTAGGCTTTCATTTAATTGTGCGATGACCGGACAGGTCCTGGACCCTAAAGCCCAAAAGGATGGTGACGTTTGATTTTTGTCTGCAATCTTGTCTTGTCGTGCCCTCAATGGTTTATTCTTGTGTCGCTCTGGCTTCTGCCAAGTTATTGAGTACCTTCTATGTGGCTTTCTAGGCTATTGTTGTTTTTGTATATACACGAGCATCTTCGTGTTCTACTTATATTGCCTGTTAATGCTGCCTTGTTGGTTAGAGATTAGATCATGGCGGGAATTTCTTTATTTACACTGTCCCGTTTTATTGCGATGACAGTAGGGTAACTGTGAGGTTTGGTGCACCCTAGAACCTGGTTAAACCCCCAGCGGCCTTTTTTTGCCACTGACCGTTCCAAGGCGGTAGCTCTATTGTCAACCCTTTTGTGTTTGTGATGTCTTATTTGGCCTTTTATTCTTCTTTAAAGTTTTTCTTTGTTTCTGTGTGTGTTTGCGGTTGACTGTCGTCTTTGAATGCTATTTTTATTTGTCGATTTTTATATCTACTTTTATACCACAACTTAAATACTTGAAGGCCAAATGCCTTAAAGCTCTTAATTTACTTACAGATGTTGCAAATACCAACTGGGGAGCATATCGAAAACGCGACTTTATATATCTCTTTAGATCCAAGCTGGACTACAGCTCCATAGTATATGGATCGACTCGCAATTCATACTTGCAGATGCTCCATCCTATACATAAACAAGTATTACGACTCGCCTTAGTGCCTTTCGTACATCACCAGCCGTAAGTCTATATGTTGAAGCTAATGAATGTTTTACTGTCTTGTCGTGCCCTCAATGGTTTATTCTCTTGTCGCTCTGGCTTCTGCCAAGTCAATGAGTACCTTTTTGTGGTTTTCTAGGCTATTGTTTTTTTAATTTATATATACACGAGCATATTTGTGTTTTACTTATATTTCCTATTAATGCTGCCTTGTTTGTTTGAGAATAGTGCATGGCGGGAATTTCTTTATTTACACTGTCCCATTTTACTGGGATGACAGTAGGGTAAGTGTGAGGTTTGATGCACCCTAGAACCTGGTTTAACACCCCCCCACCCCCACCAGCGGCCCTTGTTTGCCACTGACCTTTCCAAGACGGTAGTCCTAGTGTCAGCCCTTTTGTGTTTGTGACGTCATATGCCTTTATTTCTTATTAACATTGCCATTCATGTTTGTCGTTTTGCGTGCTTTTGGGTTTACTGTGTTCTGTGAAAGCTGCATTTCCAGTTCGACTTGTATACCTCTTTGATTGCGCGATGACAGGACAGATTGTGGACCCTATGATGACGCCTATCTAAATCCTTATAGGACGGTAGCGTTTGGTGTTTGTCTATAATCTTGTCTTGTCGTACCCTTAACGGTTACGTAGACACAATTATCTTTATTCTCTTGTTGCCCTGGCTTCATTGATTACTTACTTTGTGGCTTTCTAGGTTTTTGTTTTTTATATATATAAATTATTTTTATATTATATATACATGATCATTTATGTGTTTTACTTATATTGCCTATTGAAGCTGCATTATTTGTTAGAGACTATAGCCTGGCAGGGATAACTTTATCTTTATTTGCACTGTCCCCTTTATTGGGATGACAATAGGGTATGAGTGACGTTTGGTGCACTCTAGAACTTTGTTTAAACTCCCTGGTAGTTCCTTTTGCCAATGACCGTTCCAAGGCGGTACCCCTATTGTCTTGTCAACCCTTGATGTGATGTGCTGTTTTTACTGAATGTGTTTGTGTTTGTGATGTTCTTTTTGAATCACATTTGCATTGTAATATTTGTTTGAGTGACTGTGTGACTGTTTTATGTGAATGCTACTCTTTCTGTAGGTAACCGTTTCTTTGGAGATTTATGATCAAGAAAGATAAAAATATCGGACAGGGAAAGCAGCATTCAAGGACGACAGTCAATCACAAAACACAAAAACAAACACGCAAACAGACAAACGAGAAGTCAAAAGTAATAAAAATACAAACGACATCACAAACACAAAAGGATTGACAATAGGGCTACCGCCTTGGAACGGTCAGTGGCAACAAAGGCCACTGGGGGTTTAAACCGATTCTAGGGTGCACCAAACCTCACACTTACCCTACTGTCATCCCATTAAAACAGGACAGTGTAAATAAAGAAATCCCCGCCATGATCTAATATCTAACCAACAAGGCAGCATCAATAGGCAATATAAGTAATACACAAATATACTCGTGTAAATATAATACAAAACAACAATAGCCAATAAAGCCACAATGAAGGTACTCAATAACATGGCAGAAGCCAGAGCAGTAAGAGAATAAACCATTAAGGGCAGCAAGGTGCGTGACATCAGAAACACAACCTGGTTGACAATAGGTCTTCCACTTTGGAAATGTCTGTGACAATGTGGGTTTAAACCAGGTTCTAGGAGGCACCAAACCCCAATCTTACCCTACTGTCATCCACAAAACGGGGCAGTGTAAATAAAGAAATCCCAGCCAGGTTATAATCTATAACAAGCAAGGCAACATGAAATACAACGTGTATCACCCACACAAATCAAGCACATGGATAAGATGACGTTGACGCAATTATGTTACGTTATTCGCTAGTTGACGTCATTCTATCACGTTGTCTGACGCTGAGTTACGCACGCGGATTTTAGACCTTTACTTATTTTTTTTTAAAGAAATCAAAGTAAAAAGAAAATCCAAACCATCCAGCTTATGGGAAATAATTTTTTACAACAATGAAATAAATTCCCCATATGAATTATCACTTTTACATCCCTGTGTAAACTCTGCAATTTCTTGCAATTTCTTGCAAGAAATGTATTACATTCCCGTTTTTCATATCGATGATAAAAGACGAGCATTTCCTGGACACATTTTCCTAAAACAAATATCACTGATGCTCCCATCCACTCAAACGATGCGTGGAAAACCCCCGGAAACAGTCAAGTATCACCGTTCGTTTGCAAATATAACATTTAATTAATATGATAAACTGTTATTATTTTTAATAATCTTAAAAGCTTCCCAGTGGACCGATCCCGTAACTGAAATCACATTTCGTCAGTTGCGTATCGTGGACAATTCATATCACACATGCGTAATATTATGCGTTATTTGCCCACTTGATTTCAAGCTGCAATATGTATAGCAATCACACATATAGACAAAGCGAAAGACCTATCAAGATTGTACATGGCTTAAATAAATCACTACTGCATACATATTTTAAAAGAAGTACATCAGTATTGGTATTATTTTTAGAATTGTTCGAATACATTTTTTATGTATTTAATTGATAAAACTAAACTAAATGAGCCATAAAGCACTAAAAGAAATTACGATGAACATATAAAATAAACCACCCGAAACTTCTAAATATGGTGACTCGCCAAGGATAGCTATTTTAAACTTGGCGGTAAAATTAATCGCAATGTATTTCAAAGCGAGCGTAGGGTGTAAATATCGCCGATTTGCTCTGTGTGACAAGTATTTATAACTTGGCGATTTCTCTATAGACATTTAAGATATGTTGTAAATTATAATGTTTAATTATTGCGCTTTATTATAGGAAAATGTTAATATTCCATCTATTTCTATAACTATTTCACGTTTTAAATTGTTTATCATACTTTTCTGCTGTTTTTAAACAAAATTGGCCCAAAAGCCTGATGTACTCCCTTAAACTTCTTTAGTTAATTGTTTCAAAACAACAATAGCAAATAAAAATATATTATAGTTACATGTTTTATACACATCTTAACAAAATACGCGTCACATAAGGGGGTCCGAGGCGCAATCTTGGACGAGGGAGAAATAGTAGAAGTAGATATAAAATTCGAACAGGAAAAACAGCATTCAAGGACGACAGTCAACCTAAAGCACACACAGAAACAAAGAACAATTGTAAAGACGAATAAAATGCAAAATAAGACATTACAAACACAAAAGGGATGACAATAGGACTACCGCCTTGGAAAGGTCAGTGGCACATAAAGGCCGCAGGGGGTTTAAACCAGGTTCTAGGGTGCACCTAACCTCACTAAAAATAAATTAAGATATCCTCCCCGTCAGGTTATAATATCTAACAAACAAGGCGGCATTAATAGGCAATATAAGTAAAACACATAAATGATCATGTATATATAATATAAGAAATGCATAGAAAGCCACAAAATAAGTACTTAATGACTTGGCAGAAACCAGAGCACAAGATAATAAACCGTTGAGGGTACGACAAGACAAGATTAATGACACACATCAAACGCTACCGTCCTATAAGGATTTAGGAAGACGTATTCATAGGGTCCACAATCTATCCGGTCATCGCACAATCAAAACTATAGATATAAAACTCGATCAGGAAAAGCTGCATTCAAGGACAGTCAACCACAAACACACAGAGAAGCAAAGTACAAGTTTAAAGATGAATAAAAGGCCAAATAAGACATCACAAACACAAAAGGCTTGACAATGGGGCTACCGCCTTGGTACGGTCAGTGGCAAAAAAGCCGCTGGGGATTTAAACCAGGTTCTAGGGTGGACCAAAAGTCATTTTGTGCAATAAACGTACTCTCGCAGGGAAATATACAACATGGTTAAATAAAAGCTAACAAATGTTGTCTCTTTGCCACTGATATTCATAAGTGTGCGTTTCAATAGTAGCTTTAAAACCTTTTTACAAACCCACGGGCAAATGGTTCTTAATCGACTTTTATATGAATGTGTTCTTGTCATATATACTGGTTGTTTGATTTTATCACGTGTACTTAAAGTAAAAAAGGGAGTTGTTTTTTACCTGCGAAATAATCAAGATTTAATTACCTCAGTTTGAACGTAGATTTCCAAAAACAAAAGTACGCTAACGGCTTTAAATATTCTCTAATCAGTTGTATTTTCGTTCCAAAAATGTCCCTGTCTGGCAAACTAATGACACATTTTCAAAGCAGCATAAGGTAAACTTCCTTAGAGATTAGATCATGGCGGGGATTTCTTTATTTGCACTGTCCTGTTTTAATGGGATGACAGTAGGGTAAGTGTGAGGTTTGGTGCACCCTAGAACCGGTTTAAACCCCCAGTGGCCTACTTTGTCACTAACCGTTCCAAGGCGGTAGCCCTATTGGCAACCCTTTTGTGTTTGTGATGTCGTTTGCTTTTATTATTACTTTTGCCTTCTTGTTTGTCTGTTTGCATGTTTGTTTCTGTGTTTTGTGGTTGACTGTCCTCCTTGAATGCTACTTTCCCTGTCCGATCTTTTTATATTTCTTTCTAAACAGACATTTTTTTCAAAACTTAAACAGCATGATGAGTTACTTATTTCTTTTGCGGTTGCCTTACAAACCGACAAAAAGGTATTACATATGAGCTGATGATCACTAGTTGTCGTCCTTATTTAGATCTTGAACACTAACTTTCAATTTAAAGCTTAATGCTCATAAGCGGAGATTCAGAATAACTTTTGTATACTTTCAATATATTGTCTTGGTATGTTAATGGCAATTAGTTTTTTCAAACGATGACTTAATATGTCTAAAGGAGGGCTTTTGCTATATTATAATAGACTCGTTTTGTTCCAAGATATAATATATAATTTGAAAAAAATGCGACGTGCTAGGAGTGTTAAAAAGCATGTATACATATAATCAAATTCCCCTAACCTCACTGAGTTTTTTCAGAATAGATACAAATCCCATGCATGTTTCTATAGGACCCTATATGTTAATGTTCATGAACGGTTCATGAACGATACAATTAAATAGGTCAGATTATATTGTTTACTATTCTATGATCCTACTTAAAAATGCATATCGACCTTGCTTAGAGTTATCTTGAAGAAAGGAAAACATATTACACGTATCTAACTTTCCGATAAAATGTACATGACAGCCTGGGTTATCTTAAACAGAGCAATTAAAATTAACACAAGTAAATGTATCATTTCACCTGAAAGAAACAACGTAATTGCCATCGGCTCTGCATGGTAAATTCTAGTTTTATAAAAATTAGGGATCGCATTCTTTAAATAGCATATATTCCAGTTGTAAGTGTATTTGCTCGAGGTAAAACTCTATTAAGTTCACACTCACATCCGAAGTACTAAACAGTGGGTGTAACGACCTGCTTAAGAGCACAATGCTTCACCTTAAGTATTGGTATGTTATTTCTCTCGTCATCAGCAACTATTTATAGCAAAATTATTTGATATACAGTAATGCTGTTTTGATCTTATTAAAGGAAGAAGCCATTTCAGCTTGGCACTGACGTCACATTCTTTTCCGACTAAACAAGACGTTGTAACTGTCTATTTTGTGTACATGAATCATGAGGTGGGCGTGTGGCACGAGTGTTGAAACTAGTAACAAATGTGTACATACGGTATTTTTAATGATATGCGGGTGACTGACAAAATTCCAAAATATTTCAAGAATAATGAGACTCCTGATATATGTTACAAGTATAAGAAATCTACTAGAAATCTTATTTTCAATTATAATAGGATCGTTGTTGATCTTGAGATCGAGACATCTACTCCTACTGATTGAGATTGTCAAAATTCTAAATTTTGTTACGAACCTGCCGGTCACATTCTTACTGGAAATATTGATGTAATTAAGGATAAGAGGATTCGGCATTTAATTGCGAAAGAGCCTAAGTATCGCCTTCCATCTGATATTGATTTTAATGCCTGTCGCAATGAAATTGCGGGGTTTTTAACGGATTTTTATACAAAGTGGTGTAAGCGAGAAAAAAGCAGATAAACATGCACTTACTGCTTTGATGAAAACTATTTCAGAAATTGTTGAATTACGTATTTGATTTTACGAATCAAATCCATCCCTGATTCCACGGCCTTCTACTTACAATTTACGACACCTTAAGAAGGGTATTCAGAATTTACATACTAAGTTTGCTCTTTATTTCTGCTGTATTGAAACTCTCAATAAAATCACTTTTCTAATCATTGTTCCTTAATCGCTCATAATTTGTATTTATGATCGAAGACCCATCGATTGGTTTACAAAAATCTAAAGAACATGTTACTAAACAATGGTCCGACACAGTATTTGGCTCACCAACTTCGAACTCACTGACATGTGTTAATAGATTCTGTGACGACAACACATAATCCTCAACTGAACTACCTCTACTGCCAACAAAAGTAAAGCGACCGACACTTTTATCATTGCCAAATCTACCGTTTAAAATACGCAGGTAACTCTGTTTGCTTAAGTCTAATGAAAGTAACCCATTACTATTGACATGACCTTTCTCCGTAGAAAACCGCGGGAATTCAATATCAGAAATATAATCATCAGGTAACATACGCATGTGAACAGTGTTATCGTTTACGACATAATAACGATGAGTGGATGTACGACTGTGCACGTGCTTTTTGTCCGCACGGCGCTTTTTGTCCGCGGCGCTTTTTGTCCGCACAAAATTTGAAAAAGTGACGCTTTTTGTCAGCGCGGCGCTTTTTGTCCGCAGAAAAAAAAAAATGATGCCTTTTATCCGCATTGCGCTTTTTGTCAGCACAAAATTTGGAACAGTGACGCTTTTTGTCCGCGCGGTCCCTTTTGTCCGCAGGAAAAACGATGCCTTTTGTCCGCATGGCGCTTTTTGTCCGCACAAAATCTGAAAAAGTGACGCCTTTTGTCCGCGCGGCGCACTTTGTCCACATAAATTCAGAAAAAGTAACGCTTTTTGTCCGTGAGACGCTTGTAGCACTTGACAAAAATTGTTGTCAAAATTTGACCTGCCAATGTCCATAAAACAAATTTCGAGCCTATTGTATTTGGAGGGGGAGAAATGTTGTATAGGTAACTGTAAATCACGGTGGGGCCTTATATTTTATTTGATTTTTACCAATCTTTATCACATTGTTAAATTTTAATAAATGCTTGGACATGTTCAAAAAACAGCCAGATAGGAATAGACCAATAACAGCAGAGTCATGCCCTTGATTTAGATAAAATGCTATTTTGTTCAACGAAACTTTACAGGGATGATCATCATATCATCGCCGTGTTCCAGTTTACAGATTTTTGATGAGTATGGGCTCTTTAGAGGTTTCTTATACACATTTTCCGAACTAGTTCTTCTTCCTTTAAAGTTAATCCTCTGGTTCCTTAGCATTCTCGAGCTTGAAAACTTTCTCCCGAACCCTTTGGCTGGATTTCATCGAAACTTGACAAGGATGATCAGTATGAAGCCTATTTGTGTGAATATTCATCATATTCCGGTTGAATGATTTTGGCAGAGTTGTGGCCTTTTAAAGGTTTTGATAAACAACATTTTGTCCAGATTAGTCTCTTCTGAACTCATCGGATTTCAACAAATTTGGCGAGGATGATCAGTACTGAGCCTAGTTGCACCTATCGATGCCTTGTTCTGGTAGAGATGGCTCACTCGGCACAGTCGGTAGCGCGGCGTATGTGTAATTGGAGGCCACAGGTTTCATTGGGCAAGACACTTTCCTTTAGGCTCGTCCGTCGAATTGGGGCTTAAATCGGGCGGTCTCGTGTATCGATCAATCATCCGAGCAAGTTCAAGAACCGTAGGAATCTATTAGATAATAAGAGTGGGGCACGGTTCCTGGATGCATTGGGAAGCTCAAAATAACCAATGCTGTGTTAATGAGCCGTTACACAACATTCATTTCAACTATTCTGGTTGAGTGAATTTCAGCAGAGTTATGACCCCTTAAATGTTGTAAAACACTAACTTTGCACAGACTAGATCTAGTTATTATGGCCGTATTTCAACAAAACTTGTCAGGGATGATCAGTACCAAACCTAGTTGCGTATATCATCACCATGCTTCAGTTGAATGATATTTGAAGGAGTTATGGCCCCTTATAAACTTTATCTTTTGCCAGTAGAGCGTCCACAGACCCAATAGGGCCTATTATCTTAAATGTGAACAGTGCGAGCAATAGACAGTGTTCATATAAGTTTTTAGCTCTACTGGCCAAACGCCAGCAGAGCTTATGGGATGACGAGTTGTCCGTCGTCCGTCTGTCTGTCTGTCCGTTAACTTTTGCCTTGTGAACACTCTAGGGGCTTCATTATTAATCGGATCTTAACAAAACTTTGCCAGTGTCTTTATATCGATGAAAGCGAGGACAAGTTCGAAATCCAGTCAATTCGAAATAATTTTACCGTAGTTATGGCCCTTGTTTTGCTGAAAAATGACATATTAAGCCTTGTGAACACTCTAGCACCTTCATTTATTATTTGATCTTTTCTGAACATGCACAGATTCATTTTAATAAAAGCTCGGACAAGGTCAAAAACCAGCCATAACACCGGAGTTTTGGCCTTTGTTTTTCTGAAAAATGCTATTTTCCACATTGTGAACACTCTAGGGCCTTTAATATTAATCGGATCTAAATGAAGCTTTGCCAGTGTCTATATGTCAATGCAAGTTTGGACAAGTTTGAAAACCAGCGAGATCGGAATAATTTAACCTGAGTTATGCCCGCTAAAAATATTAAGCATTGTGAACACTCTAGTTATGAAATCTCATTCATAGCAGAACGTGAGACAAATTAAAAAAGACTAGACACAGCAGACTTATTGCCCATGATTACCTTGTGAGCAATGTATGGTCCTTTTGTTTTTGCAACGCTTTTAAAAGAAGTACTGACGGGAATTTTATGTTCCGTTTTAGCAAGTAGAGCGTCTACAGGCACTCTTGGGCCTCTTGTTTTGTTGTTTGTATTTCAGAAAATAAACATGATTTCATTTATACATGTAAATGTGTTTCGTTATTAATTATGTCCTTGTCCTGCACTTCTGTTTTTGAGAGGTTTGTGTATAACAGTTGCCCCATCACAAAACAAAGGCATGTTATGGCATCTTCCCTTTGTTGCACTGTATCCTGCTTTTAAAGTAACCCACCCGCCAACAGTAGGCATATTTTACAGTCGATGCACACATTTATATATACACTAAACCAAATTGCTAAGTATCAACTTAAGAATACGTCAAATATATTCTCATTGTTTTGTGTACTTTGAGCTTGATTATAGATACGGTTAAACTGCACAATAACGAGTGTAAATCGTCTGCACTGATTGTATGAACATATTTTAAAACTTTTAAGTCAATTTGTTTTCTTAGAAATAAGTTATAACACTCATACAACTGGGTATATAGGATTTTATTGAGTACTTCAACTTAGTGAAGCTTTCGATGTTCCTAATTCTAAAATATGGCAGTTAAAATTATTTTGACATCATGTTTTACTAGCATTATCACTACAAATGCGTTTGCAAAAGAAATTTTCAAAATATGTAATGTTAACGCTGAATTACAGTTACTTGAATTTCAAACAATATTCAATTTAAAGGGAGGTAATTTAAGATTATCCATATTTAATTTTTTTATATACGGAAAATCTACGAAAAATGGGTCAAATCTTTATGTTTTTTTCTATTATTTCATACCAATTTTAAGAATTTTATATCTTTAAGCGATCTTTGACTCATGTCATGTGTTTTATCAGGACATTTCATGTTTTCATATAAAGGGAGGGTAACTCTCAAAAGATGTAACAATTTAAACAAAAAATACTTATCATATATCTGTTCTAAAATATATTTAAAATAAGAAAATTAGTTAAGATACAAAAGTCCTAACTCTAGAATTACATAAATATAAACATGAAATCCGGCCAGCCAAACACATCGCTTTTTTGTTATTGCTTGAAGCTTCGAATAAAAATTTACAAACTCTAAATTCATTTCACACATGTTCATGTGCGGGTATTTTATTAACCCGTGGATAATATACAGTTTTAATTCGCATATATGCATCATCTTGCGACCTCGACAAATGGGTAGAGTTTGGACGAACGATTTTATAGCAAAATTTGGCGCTTGTGTTACTTCAAGACAAAACTCTAAGAATAATCAAAAGAATAATAATACTCAGTTTGATCAAAAACAGACACAAAGAAGAATGAACTTGACATGTATATACATATTCAACTTAATGTCCAATGTTCTTGGAGAAGCTTTACAACTATCCAGTATATTTAATGACATCCCGTGTCTCGACACAACTTATCACCTTGTCAAATAAATAAATTTTTCCAGAACAAGATTTAGTGTCGCTCTTCCACAAGTCCCATAACTATTCATCAACTATCAATCACAGCAGAAAGTATGCAGCATACCAGTAATACCACTGGTGCATAACACTCAGTTTAAAGCAAAACTGCTAGAGGCCATTCTCCAGATAAATATGGCATCAGAACTAATTTCTTCGTGGACAAAACTGCATCAATCCTGAACAAAGAACATTTCAAATGACTTAAGAAGAACCACGGAATCTATCATTGGGTTCACAAACCCCATTCCGATTTGATGTCAATGATTATGATCTATACCTCCGATCGTCTCGTATTCCAGCATAGAGATGTGTTGCTTATGATTTATTACAGTATCATGCTGATAACACCATGACATAATTCTCAATGACTTGTTAATTAACACAACACGCTGATCAGATCTGTAACACACTATATTTGGTTAATGGGTTCCCTTATTCGTCAGGTATAAGACAGATCTTAAGTTGAAGTTACATTCAGATAGAATTGACAAAAGCGAAATGCTCTACTGCTTAGTATTATCAGTTGAGCCATATACAAATTGACAAATGAATATACTGTATGTGTATGACGTTAACGCACCACGTCGCACTCTTGAGTTCCTGGTACGTTTGACGATTTAGTGTGTTTGACATACTTATCATTTGAAGCCTTGAGTTGACTTTGTGGCAGACGCGTGCGCCCCTAGATCTATTGAAGTAGTTCGAGTGCAAGAGGCGAAGTAGGCCTTTTGTGATTTAAAAAGTTACATTAGTAATCACGACAATACGACAAAATGTATTAATCGCATTTGCGTCCAGTGGACACCAGACAGACATGCACGAAACATCCAACCTCTACTTTGTCTGTGGGAAAATGTCACCAGCTTACCATTCCAGATGAAATATTTGTCATTGCAGATGATCACGAAGTTCTGTTTTCATCATAGGAAGAAGTATACATCAGAATGAACATGATAAGAATCGTTCATGGGTATCCGGTGAAGACTGGGAAATCCAACCCGTGGTATAAGTATTTATCGGAACGGAGACTCGGCCGAGGTTCCGATTAAAACAATCATACCAAGAGTTGGAATTCCCTATCTGAACCGAATACCCAGGATAGATTCATTTTCTTGCATATCAGAGACATTGTGTGCGTTGAAGCCGCCAGCTACTAACGTCTTGCATACTTTCCTGCATACCGGATGATGGCACGCTTGAATTTTATCTCGACCCTAAGGTGAGATGGAAATATCTAGCCCGGTAAAATGGCGGATATCCTTGTCGGGTATGCAATAAAGAAATATCAATCCTCACCCACATCAGAAACTGCATACTTTCTGACACAGACTATAAATATCTATCCCGTCTCCCTGGGTAAGATAATTATATTTTAGGAAAAGCGCGGAGATAGGGTTGTTTCCTTATCTACCGTCCGAATGAATGAATGAATGGTGTTTTACGGCACGTCGACACATAAATAGGTCATATTGTGCGCAAAAATTGATGAAAAATGAAGAAATGAAGTATTAATTAAAAATTATTGTAAATATATAAAGACAAAACTATTAAAAAATAAGGGATGATAAGGTGTAATATAAACTATGTATGTAAATCAACGAATGCCCGTCAACGGGTATATAAACAAGTAAATATATATAAAAACACATTATAATGATTTATATAGTCTGATCTCTTTTAGGAAACCCAAAACAAGACCAAAATCTACAGTATCAAATAACTCTTTCATATTATCTTACCCAGACAGACGGGATAGATGCTTTTTCCTGCACATCAGTCGAAAAGAAAGTAGTTTAGCGAAGCTAACCAATTCAAAAAGTAGCATTACGACAACTTTTAACGTTTTATACACACACGTGTTCTTATACCGTATGGTGAGAAGCGATACTAACACTGTGTACAGGATGTTTAGCGCATGCTAAAACGTTAACGTGAAGATCTTTTTCCAAGGGCCAAATGGTACGTCCAAAATGACGGATATTCATATTTGATGGGTAAAAAATATTGATCCGGCTTTCAGTAATGCAATCGTTTTTCATGTTAATTAAAAAAAGGGGATGTTAAGGTAATAATTGAATGTGTGCTACTTTCTTTTAACATTCGGAAAATAGAAAATAATTTAAAAACACACTATGTAACGGACATTACAAGAACAAAACATTATTAACATCATGAGGACGTAAGTGATTGTCTGTGATACATGTACGGTTTGGAATAATTTTCGTATGTAACATCATTAATGTTCTTAATAAAACAATGTAACGAAACTTAAGGTAACGTATGCATAGAAACGCAGGTATCCAAGGAATACAAATTAAGTGAAACGAAAGTTTGTATTATAATAGGCATGACAAATGAAGAAAAATTAAAATACAAACCTCTTCTTCCATATATTTTAGTCTTCAAAATGCAGTAAATATAATTATTATTTTGTAGGTAACTTATTCTACACCATGTAACACGATAAAATGGCAGTTGCACAATACTACATACGTAATGGACTTCCAGAAAAGTAGGGCCTACACAATTTCCTTAGGGGAGGGAGGGTCTACCAAGTATAAGCTCTCAGCGTATCAGCTTTTTTGTGTTGGTAACATTTCTGTTCATCTCAACTACATCAATTTGGACATATTCATACCACATAACTGGAAATCCTCCGCCTTAAACTCTTATTACTCCCGATTCAGTATAAAAGGTGAGATTCTCGAACGTGTCAAAGAAGCGATTTCATATGATGATTAACAATATTTTATCTCTGCCATATAATAATATAGATCATTACTGAAAAAGTTAAAAGAACGTACACAATTTTACCTCATCTTAAGATTTTCGGCGAACAAAAAGCGTAGTTTTAAGAGAGGCATATAGTAGTCACACTGTCCGTCCGTATGTCAGTCCGTACGTCCGCACAATCGTGTCCTGTGAATAACTCTGACATAACGTGACAAAATCTAGGTCCGTGGCTCTAAGGTCAAGCTCACACTTGAAAGTAAAAGGTCAAAACCACATTGGGGGCATTTGTCACTTACAGTGACTTTTATTCTGTAGATAAAAAGCGTCGCGAGGACTTAGATCGTCACCTTCCAGTTCACTGCTGTCAAAAACACTGCGCGGACAAAAAGGATCAATTTTTCTGAATTTATGTGGACAAAAAGCGCCGCGCGGAGAAAAGGCGTCATTTTTTCAGATTGTGTGCAGACAAAAAGCGCCATGCGGACAAAAGGCATCATTTTTTCATTTTTTCTGCGGACAAAAAGCGCCGCGCGGACAAAAAACGTCACTTTTTAAAATTTTGTGCGGACAAAAAGCGCCATGCGGACAACAGGCATCATTTTTTCATTATTTTCTGCGGACATAAGCGCCGTGCGGACGAAAAGCGTCACTTTTTCAAATTTTATGCGGACAAAAAGCGCCGCGGACAAAAAGCGCCGTGCGGACAAAAAGCACTGTCACAGACTGTACATTTACTGTTCGACTTTTATACATAATTGTAAGTAATATGGGACAATGGTCTCAAGCAGATATTGGGTTGAATGGACGGCATTACATCTATTGGCAGACATGTTTAATACTGTTGTGACAGGAATTCAAATAGGGAATAGTAATTAGCGAAGTTGATTTGATTTTCTCCAAGAGCGTACGTTTTTATATGTCAGGCGATTCAGCTTCAGGAAACAACACAAATGAAAACGTGGACAAGCATTTGTCTTCTAGTATTAACAAGGGACATCTGAAAATATTTTCGTGTTATGTTTAAATCACATAACGTCTGGACATAAATATTTCAATAATAATCCACGAGCGGCGGAATGATAACGCTCATGGCTAAAAATAGATATACAATTTGAATAGCAAATCTAGCATTCCCAGAACACAGACAACCACGAACATAAAATGGTTGACAATGGGCGAACTGCACTGGAACGGTATGAGGCAAAAGGACTCCTGTGGGTTTAAACCAGGTTATAGAGTAAACCAAACCTCACTCTTACCCGAATTGAACAGGACTGTGTAAACAAAGTAATTCCCGACAAGCCTTGTCATTTAACGATGCTATTTCACACCCATCAGGCTTTTGAAAAAAATAAGATGTTCGCTGATTTGGTACAAAATTGAAGTGAAATCACTAAAATAATTGCTTTAAGGATGGTAAATTAGACCAAAAACCCACCATCTGGCACCAAAACCCCACCATCCGACAACAAAAACCCGCCATCCGACAACAAAACCCCACCATCCGACAACAAAACCCCACCATCCGACAACAAAACCCCACCATCCGACAACAAAACCCCACCATCCGACAACTGAAATAAGAGCAACAGTGCTGTACAGCTCAGCAATTGCTGACATATGACACTATTCAACACAATGTGTGGTGAATATGTCTTCGAAGTCAATGAATTACGGCGTATCCGACTATAATGTAGCCGAAGGTGTAGCGTCTACAGCAGCAAAAGTGACGTCTCCACCATATTTGGCAATTAATCGTTTCATTTGATCAATTTTGTAGAATTTCACGCGATCAGTAAAATATGTCTTCAATTGAAAAGTTTTCAAGAAGTGTCAATGGAGATGTTTCAGACTCGAATGCTCTGTGTATAATACGATCACAAACAGTTGATTGACAAGATTGATAAATCTGGAGTATACAGCATGAAACATTTTTAAAACGAAACAGTTATAACAATATTCCTGAAATCGAAAGTAGAAACGAACGACCAAAATGATATATAGGGTCCTATAGAAACCACAGCGTCCGAACGCAATGGCATCGTAGGTCCGCACTGTACTGCAAACAAGGACTAGAAACTACAATGAAAGAGACAAAAAACAACAGAAAGGGTGGTGAAGACAGGGTTACCGTCTTGGAACGGTCAGTAGGCAATAAGGCCTACTGGTTAGCTTGAATCGATTTTATATGCGCACAATCCTCGCTATTATCTTGTCTTCAGCGCCCAAATAGACAAGACAGTGTAAACAAAACTACATCCCATCAAAAGGAATTCTCTAACAATAAAGTCCACATCCAGAGAAACTAACTAAAGATACACATACAAAATAATAAACATCTCAGGATGTATCCAGAATCGTACTGAACAACCATAGTAGTTGCAGCTAAAGAGAAAACCAATCTAGGATACGACCAGAAAACCCGAGGGACGAAAGCTTATGCACCCAAAAACAAGTTTCATCCTGCTTTAACAAAAATCGTTGGTATAATTGGAAACACAATTCAATACCACATACACAAGGGGATGGATAACGTGGTTTTAAAATTTCGCAAAACCCCTGTAAAATCGTCTCTATACGAAATAGTCTTTTACTGTTTCTTTATTACTGTGAGCATTTTCTGTACTATAGAGCACAGAGAGCTAAACGTTCAGTACACAATTCCATGTCTTTGCTTTGGTGAAAAATATTCCCAAAATTGTTTAAGTTTGCTTTAATATAGGTATCGTAAACGGGGGCGGATTTTACAACATATATATATATATATATATATATATATATATATATATATCATTCACCGGCAAACTATGTATGTAATAAATTAATGGACAATCCACTCTCGTTGCGCTATATTGCATGAATAACATAGTAAATGTAAGGGAACAGTGAGGCCATCAATACTGTATGTGAGAATAAGAAGTTCATTTTACTGAACTAAGAGCGTCGGTATGTATCGAATGCTGAAGCTATACAAATCTTAAAAATACACTATGAGCGAATCAAGGTTTCAAAACATGGAGTAACAATTTTGAACAATGCATTCATGCAATGCGAACATATGTTTATAACAGAAATAGTCACATGTAATGACTATACAATACAATGTCATATTAGATTCGTAGAATCACTCATAGTTTAAGTAGCAGAAAAGTCATGCATATCGAGCTTTTGTTTCTAAATAAAATGTTGGGACGCTAATGTTAAAGCCAATCGTGTGCCTCACCATTCGTGATTCATACGGGCATTGTACTCTGATGTACTAAACAGTGGATCTCTTGGAAATCTCTCGGAAGAAACGAATACAGACGAGAGAGAGAAAGAGAAGTAGCGAACTCGGTTTTATTAAGTATGTTCATGGAAAAGAGTATGATAATAGACCTTTGGAAACGGCCGAGCACGACACACACGAAATATTGCAGTCTCGGTTTGACTGTGACTGTTCGTGAGCGGTAGTTAAATATGCTAGCTACCGCTCACGCCCTCTAGCCCCGGGTTGAGCAGAACTCAATATTCATAAAAATCAACAGTACAAAAGTTTAACCATCCCGAAGACGGCAAGCATACGGCGGTGTATATAGCAATATTTGTATCTTTATTTCATGCCCTATATCCAGCGGCGTATGGTCACAGGATCTAATAAAATTGTATGCCCCGAAGAGCGAAATAAACAAAAAGGAATTTAGTTGGGAGCAGCGGTAATGAAGCCTGCGTTTCACAAGTAACAGAGATAATAAGTGCAACACGTCCCACGCTCCCTAGTTAAAAGAATATTGGTTTCTTATTTTTGGGATATAATTCCCTCATGCTTTCACCTATCTTCTAAAACAATGCCTATCAGCATTTGTTTTTATACCAGAAAAGTAAACCGCTCTTGGGAATTATACTCCGCGATAAAAAAACAACATTGATTTAACTTTATTTAATAGTAAGAGTGATTTTATAAAAAATAGTAACATTTCAAACCACAACAAATCTAATTTTCAATATAATCCAATCACCTTTCTTGGTATTGCTAGATTTCTTTAGCGTGTTTTGCAATGTATTGATTTTTCTCAGAAACATTTAACAAGTAATATTTGTTTGCAATACCTTTAAGGCAGAGTATGCCTTTTCAACTTAAAACGAAATAGTCGACAACGTATTCGAAAGCCTTATAATTAAAGGAATTATGCAATCCAATTATTAGAATATAATTAAACGTTACAACGTACGACAACACACGTACTTTTGTACGGGAACCGTGCCCTACTCTTATTATCGAATATATTCCTATGGTTCTTTAACGTGCTCGGAGGATAGACCGGATAAACCTACTACAAATAAATAGTTTCAATACATTAATGTGAACTGATGTACTAATACGGAGTTTCGCTTTATCATCTGAAAGTTGCGCTAGGAATAACAGAGATAGTGCGTTGGGCCAACTGTTTCTTTTACAGTATGAGTACATGTATTATTTATGTAAACACAGAGTTAAACAGTTCTCTTAAATGTTTCAACGTCTTTGTTTCAATTAACACCTAAGTACATAGGGTGATTAAATACAAAATTGATGGCCAATATTGTGCCTTGATAATGGACACACAGGCTGAATCATTTCTAGTTAAGGGTGAACATTACCTTATTGCGGTTTATTGGGATGACAATAGGGTAAGGGTGAGGTTTGGTGACCGTTTCAATGCGGTAGCCCTATTTTCAACATTTTTATGTTTGTCATGTCATATTTTCCCTTTAATTCATGTTTGTAGATGTTGTTTGTTTCTGTGCGTGTTTGTGGTTGACTGTGGTCCTTGAATGCTAAAGTTATCGTTCGACTTTTATATCTGCTTTTGAAGAAGGCTCAAAGGCTGACCAAACTACAAGGATTTAGGTAGACGTCATCATATGGTCCACAATCGTACCGGTCATCGCACAATCAAAGAGGAAGCATAGTGGCGAACTGTAAATGGGTCAACCACTAAACGTGCGTTACGTTGCAAAATGATAGGTTCATAACCTCTTTTGATAAACTTTTTAACAAGTTTAATAAAGAGTTATGAAAGTTATTATGACCAAGGATCATACGAAGTTTAACCACATCACCACTGAAGTCAGGTTGAGATTGTCATTGTCGCAGTAAGCCTCATGTACGTTTGACTTTTCTACAATTTAACGTCTCACTAGTGAATTAATCAACGCTATATAATATATGTAGAAACCGTCACTTGTGGACCACTGCAAACATACTGTAAAATGTCCATTGGTCTTTAAATCTTCCCTCAATCTGCAAACCTTCCTCAGAAGCTCAGAATATCCACAAAAAATCAAAAGTTGACCAGATTAATTTTTTTTAAATTCCAGTCTTTTTCAGAACCCCTCAAAACTAGCTCCATTTCACTAATAATTCAACTGTTTTCCTACCCTTTTTCAAATTATCAATTCTTCCTCGAAAATCAACCAGTGGCATCCAAACTTGGCAGAAGTCATGAACATGTTCCAATCTTGTCACCTAAAGGCAGAAATAAGAGAATGATTGCACATTTCCAAGTTGAGATCAAACCGCTTAACACAGCCCTAGTTTTTTACGGTGTAGGAATCTCCCTACCGTCATGGCCAAGGGAGGTAATTCTGTAGTGAGACGTTTAAACAACCTTACTACACAACCTAATGACATACAAGATTTTGTTCTCATTAAAATACAATTGCTAATGGAAAACGGAAAAACTACATGTTTGGCCTGAAACAATATTAAAGCGTGTTTTTGCTAACGGCAAATTATCCCAGATTTGTTATCATATTGCTATGAAAGAGATTTCACGTGGAGTATAACTTAAGCCTTTAATGACACTTCTAGGCATCTGGATTACACACTGCGTATTACCCAAGTAGATATAAAAATCAATAGGAAATGTAGCATATAAGGACCGCAGTCAAACACAAACAAACACAGAAACAAACAACAACGACAAAGATTAATAAACCTTTCTCGAATATGGTTAATACTATCTAAAGAATTTAAACACAACAACGCTAAACTGTCTGATAATGTCGCCTCTTTTCTCGATTTACATGTATCTATTGAAAATGGAGAAATATTAGGCAAAATCAATGCAAGAAAGATCATTTCAATTTTGACAATGCTCATTATATACACGTTACCCGAGCAACTTCTTTTGGGATTTATGTTTGTCAAAATATTAGTTTTTCTGGATCTTGAAGCTGAATTGAGGACTTGGATTTTTGTAACCACATACAATGACTATCACAACCTGACTTCTATGGTGACGTGATTTACAAACTTCGTAATATCCCTCGTCATGATCACTTTCATACAATCTTGGTTAAACTTGTTAAAAGGTTTATCAAATGACGTTATGACACTACCATTTTGCAACGCACTGGTAGTTGCTTGGTGGTGGACCCATTTACAGTTCGCCACTATGCTTTCCTCTTTGATTGTGCGATGACAGGACAGGCTGTGGACACAATCATGACGTCTACCTAAAGTCCAAAAAAAACGGTGACGTTTGATGTTTGTCTGCAGTCTTATCTTGTCGTGCCCGTAATGGTTTATTATCTTGTTGGTCTGGCTTCTGCAAGTCATTAAGTACCTTCTTTGTGGCTTTCTAGGCTATTGTTTTTTGTATGTATGTATATATGAGCATCTTTGTCTTTTACTTATATTGCCTATTAATGCTGCCTTGTTGGTTAGAGAATAATTCATGCCGGGGACTTCTTCATTTATACTGTCCCGTTGTACTGGGTTGACGGTAGGGTAAGTGTGAGGTTTGGTGTACCCTAGAACCTGGTTTAAACCCCCAGCGGCCGTTTTTGTCACTGACCGTTCCAAGGCGGTCGCCCTATTGTCAACCCGTTTGTGTTTGTAATGTCTTATTTGGCCTTTTATTCATTGTTTTGCTTATGAGTATTATGCCGTAAACGTAGGTATAAACATCCAACATGTCGGACATGCAGCATTCGTACAACGCAGTGAATCAAAAACCTCGTAATCCAAACAAACAAAAATGGCAAGGAAATATAGAAGCAAAGTATGTGACACTAAACTGGATTGCCGACGATGTTATTACTATGTATCTCCTGAACTTGTCTCAAAGAAATTATTTTTTGTAATTGTCATTTATTTTTATTTGATTTGCAATTGTATTTTATTTGCAATTTCATGCGATCCCGTTTCAATTTAAACTATAATTGCCTATCACAGCTTGACTCTAAGTTAGACAATTAGTAACATTTCGGTCATTTCGGTTATATATTACATATTTGTCTGTGATTTGTATAGGCAATACTGGGAATAGAAAAGCTATATCTACTCGTTTGCTCTATTGCGAAATCACTGCGCACTAAGAACGAAAGAAGGAATGTAACTTATAGTTTAAAAACCAGTGTTTTTTGAGATACCGGAAATATTTCCCTCGGGAGAGAAATTGCTCCGGTATAAGAAATTGCTGAAACACTCGTTCTTATATCGGAGCAATTTCTCTCCCTCGAGAAATATTTCCGGTATCTCAAAAACACTGGTAATTAAACTCTATATAACGGTGAAATGGTAATGCAAATAATTAAATTGAATATGCTTTTAATTGTTTCTGCATCTTCATATATATCGTCTTTTATTGATACTACTTTCTCTTTTCACATTTAATGTATTGATTTTTACGTACCGTTTCATTATACCATTTGTATGCATATCTATGTACCTTTCTTTATTGTTGTAACCAATTTTACCTGAGATTGTATATAATAAATATTTGTTCTGTTCTGCTCTGGTATGACGATGTGAATAGTCTTTACTCGATAACTAGTGTTACAGTATCGACAACAAACTTTATGAATCTATGCAGTTGTTACAATATATCAAATTGTAATTTTTAGGGAAAACTCTCAGTTAATATCATGAACAAACTTTGCCAGAAGAATTGTTAGCATAAACATTTAAACAATCATCAACGTTGTGTATAATCTGGATTGTTAAACATCTGTTTGTGAACCTCATTTCGAAATATGCCGAAAGCAGGTTGTCATGGAGTTTCAAGACGATAAATACCACACAATATAATTCACTTTACGTCTTCACTGTCTTCACATCACAAACACATTTAGTAAAAAGGCACATCGCAAACATATAAGGATTGACAACAGATGTACCGCCTTGGAACGGTCAGTGGAAAAAGGGACCACCGGGGACTAGGGTGCACCAAATCTCACTCTTATCCTGTCATCATACCTAAACAACAGGAAACAGTAAATAAAAATAATTCCCGCCGAGTTAACCCTTACATTTGAGAAAGCGTAGATAGGTGTTATAGGAAAAAACACAGAAATGTTCATGTATATAATATATAAAACAATAAGTTAAACCTAAGAAGCAAATGTCATATGTACACGATGACTTGTCTGAAGTCAGAGCATCAAGGAAAAAAAACGTTAAGGGCACGACAAAACGGAGTTCATCAAACGGTTCCCGCTTTAAAGAATTTAGGAATACGTTGTCATAGAGTCCACCGCCCGTCCGGTCGTTGCACTGTCAAAGAAGAAAGCATACATGCAAACTGTAGAAGAGTGCCGAATACTTCGGTCGTAACCTCTGTTTATAAATTGTCTAATAATATTAATAAATAACTCATTAAAATTATCACGACCGGTAATATTCCTAAGTTTGTAAACCGCATCTTCATAAAAGACGGGTTGTGATAAACCGTGTCGAAGAAGTGTTTTAAGATTGCTATTATATTTGTCGAGCAGATCAATGTTACGATAATAAAACTTAGAAGAAAAAGTCTTACGTAACTTATGGTAACGGTAACTCGGTTGGAGGTGTTTTTCAGTATTGTTAAGATTACGAAGGTTAAAGGCCTCAACACGGCTACCAGCTCTGGCAAAACGAATTCATTGAGATATACACGCCATAAGAAACAGTATTGGGGATATCCCCATCTAAATGTGGATAATTCTCACTTATAATAAATTTTATTAATTCTTACTTCAATTTTAATAGAAAGATGCAAATCAAGAAATGGACAGACAGAATCCGAAACGTTAGCTATATTGAGTTTTAATTCTTAGGAACCATAGAAGAAAGCGTGAGGTGTTATTAAAAGCGTCGATGACATCAGCTGGTGTATCTGAAGAAAGGCCTAACATAACTATAATATAAAAATCGAACATGAAAATCAGCATTCAAGGACGACAGTCAACCACAAACACACAGAGAAACAAAGAACAAATTTAAAGATGAATAAAAGGCCAGATAAGACATCACAAACATAAAAGGGTTGACAATAGGGCTACCGCCTTGGAACGGTCAGTGGCAAAAAAGGCCGATGGGAGTTTAAGTTACGTTCGTAGCAATATAAAAACAAATCTGCGACAAGGGGTGCACAGTTAGTACCCTTAGGAATGCCAATGGTTTGCCTATAAACGGAATGTCCAAACCTGATAATAATGTTGACTAATAAGAATGATAGTGATTCACAAACTTGTTGACAAGTCCATGAAGTGTAACCGTCGAGATCGCTGTTGGCAAAAAATGCTCTAGTGTTGTTACATGCTAAAAAAGTAGTTTGTTCCCCGGCGAATTTTGTTTGTATAGGAGCTATTAGTTTTTCTATTATAAGGTGATGCGCTAAAGTAGTGTAAAGTGTAGAAAAGTCACAAGTAGATACTGATGACACTAGAGGTAGATTACGTAGTTGTAATCTTTGTATAACTAAAAAGCTACTCCATCAGGGTTACCGTTACCATAAACTTCGTAAAACCTTTGCAAAATTTTATAATCGTAACCCTGATCTTCTTTCCAAATATAAAAGTAATTTAAGATCTCTTCTGCGACAAAGACTATCACAAACTGACTTCTATGGTGACGTGATTTACAAACTTTGGAGATAATAGTTGTGATACATGCGTTTGCGTTTGCAATGAAGCGTAATTTATAAGACTGTTTGTGTAGTTGAGGGATCCAGTAAATTGTTGGGAGTTTATGAAGCAAACGTTTGATCCCAAACTTGGAAATTTGTGCGATATGGTCACGAATAATTTCGCTCTCATTTGAGTTAATCAGACTGTACGAGACGGTGCTGCCGAGTTCCTCATTTCTTGCCTTTTATTCATCTTTGGGATTGTTGTCTGCTACTTGTTTTTTCTTGTTTCTGTGGATCCCATTTTCAGTATGTTTGGACATTTACACTAGCTTTCGTGTGGTGTTGTGAAATGTCACACCGACTACAAATCAGTAGTAATTACTTACTGGTCATTTGGGTATTCAATCTCAATATTTATGTATTTTAAAGTAAAATACCGCTTACACCGAAGCTATTGGTCGTGAGTGGTGTGGCACCTTATGAGCGATACTGCACTATATCAGTTAATTAAAGTATCCGTAATTGGATGCATGCTTAGTCTAAGATTGGAAGCTTTGTAAAACATTCTTAAGCTTTGCGAAACTAAGCAGACATATTACATTTGTTCACGACTGTAAATTATTAAGATTAATTTGCTATATATTGTAGTGAGCTTACACTAAATGTGAAATACCACGCAATAAAAGTAAGTATAAAAGTCGAGCAAGAAATGCAGCTTCCACAGAACACAGTAAAACCAAAAACACGCAAAAAAGACAAACATGAATGGCAATGTTAATAAAGAATACAGGCATATGACGTCAAAAACATAAAAACAGTTGGCAATAGGACTACCGCCTTGGCACGGTCAGTTCCTTGCTTAATTTTCAAAAAACCTTGATTACCGCCGGTAATTATTTCCCGATCCCATAACGGTTACGTCGTTTATTTCGTAATTATATGAGTTCTGGTGTTTGTCTGCATCTTTATTTGTTTTTAAAAACATCTAAATGACAATAAATACTAAAAAGGTATCCCTTGGAAACAACAAACAGAACTATTCTTTCAATTTTGTTAAAAAATATCGATAAAATTATATAAAAAAAGCAAAAAAATAAAAAAATAAAATAATAACAGCACTTTAAAATAAAAACATAAATGGTAAAGCACATTTTGAATAATAACAAAATCTGAAAATAGCTATTATCTCATGATTTTCGATAGAAGGAAAGAAATTATGTCTATATTGGTCTTCTGATTTATGTTTATGTTTTACGATTTTATAACTGAAATCAGTGTATGGCTATCTCAGTATGCATTATTTAACAAGAACTTCTTGTGCTATGATATGAATATAACTAAATGTATGACGTACTGGTTTTGACACATTGACGTTCGTTTGTAATGACGTCTTTTAGAGGAATATTTACTAAAATTTGACAAACAGTGTAAATTGCGATCACGGCAGTTATCTTGTAGGCAAATTTATGCCCTCTAAGAAAACTGGCAGCATTGATTACACAGTTAATAAGAAAGGAGGCATGTGACATCACAAAACTAACGGATGACAATAGAGCTACAGCCTTGGAACGGCCAGTGGCAAAAAGGGTGCCCGAAACTTCACTCTTACCAATAGAACGGGAAATTCTAAATAAAATAAAACGCCGTGTTGTATTCTCTTACAAACAATGCATCATTTATAAGCAATATAAATATAACACTTGGATTATCATGTATATATGAATATAAGAAGCAAACATTAGAATAGTACAATACAAGTAAACAATGACTTGGCAGAAGACAGTGCAATGAGAGAACACACCATTAGGGTAGGACAAGACAATTTCTCCTTTCTTACTCTTTTTAAGACAATCATCAAAGCTACTGTCCTTTTAGGATTTAGGTTGATTTCATTTTAGGGTCCACATTCTGTCCGGTCATCGCACATTCAAAGAGGAGAACATAGTCGCAAACTGCAAGTGAGTCAACCACTAAGCATGCAATGTGTTCCAAAATTATAGTGTCATAACTTCGTTTGATAAACAATTTAACACGTTTAAAAAGTATGAAAGTGATTATTACCACGTATCTTACGAAAATGAGTATGAAATGAGAAATTTGGAAATAGATGAACACGATAAATGAACACGAAGTTTGTAAATCCCGTCACCGTATCTGACGGTGATAGTCATTGTGTTTATGTTTTAGAAGAAGATCAGGGCTACGAAATAAAATGTTGCCAAAAATGTTTGAAGTTTATGATAATGGTAGCACTGATGGAGTAGACATTCAGTTATGCAAAAATCAAAGTCCTCAACTCGACTACAAGCTCTAGAAAGAAACAATAGACTCCATAAGAAGTTACGCGGAGAACATCCCATCTAAGTGAGGAAAGTTAACAATAAAAAAAAATCTGAATGTTTGAATGATGGTTTACTTCATTTTAAGCACACGCTAGACCATATAATTTCATCATTTGTTTGTGCTATTGACAGACGACCCCATTTGTTTCTGGTTAAAGCCAGTACTGTATACCTTCGGCAATTCGTAAGAATCGACACTTTCTTACTTGAAATGCCGAGCCCCAGTCAGATCGAACCTGAAGGGGTGACAGGAGAGAAGGTTTTTGATACCGCGTCTTTACTATCCCGGCCATGGATTATGATATCAAATTAAAACAATCTCGCTTGTCATAGAATTTTCTAATTATTTCTACATTTTCAATAGAAAACATAGATATAAAAATCTAACAGGAAAAGTAACATTTAAGGACGACAGTCAACCACAAACAACACAGAAACACAGAACAAGTTTAAAGATGAATAAAAGGCCAAATAAGACATCACAAACACAAACGGGTTGACAATAGGGCTACAGCCTTGGAACGGTTAGTGGCAAAAAAGCCGATTTCCGCTGAGATTTAAACCAGATTCTAGGGTGCACTAAACTTCATTCTTACCATATTGTCATCCCAATAAACGGGACAGTGTAAATAAAGATATTCACGCCAGGTTATATTCTCTAAACAACAAGGCAGCATTATTAGGCAATATGAACAAGGTAGCCATGAAGTTTCTTTGAGAGTTTCACTTTTGTGACGCTTTATTAAGATGGTACGTGACAGCAGTGAATCATTATCTGAATTATAATCCGTTCTAACGCACTCGCATACGTGGAAGTGTACCTTTCCGAAATATGGTATTTACAAAGAACTGATCTAGGTCTTATAACTTGTTTATAACATTGTCTTGTGTAATTATATCGAGGGATTACTTTGTGGAAATTGGGTCCCTCGGCTTGTAGATTCGTGGGAATAATGTGTTCAGGGTTTGCACGCTCCAACTATTGTTTAAACCGCTTGAATTTACCTTTTATAATCATTTCCTTTTTATTCTTTCTAGTTCCTACCCATATACATGATATATAATCCTATTTTCTTCTCGGCAGTTGGCTAGTATACTTGGGTTAATTGCGTTTATATATGCTTGCAGTCAGAACTGTTATTCATTTATTCGATCTGTGGACATCGCTGAGTCCGATACTTATATACAGATATTGTAAGTACATTCTCAAATATATTTGTTTTTTTTCTTTAATTTCAAATAGGTGGTTCCGCTACTCCAGCCTTTAAATGTTTTGAGTATTGTTTAATCACCCTTAGTATATGTTGTCAACGTTAAATATAAATATCTGGTTCAGCGATCCCTAAAGGTAGCCTCCGTTGCTAAACCTTATCACAGGTGTAATCAATATTGTATGAACATGATCATGAACAAGAATCTCAGCAAAATCACGACAAAATTGAAGTTAGGTTTTGATAGCTTTGCCGCAGAAGAGTTCCTAAATTTCTTTTATATAGTACATTTACTTTGATCTATTGCGGCATCCGTTTGAAACTGGTAAGCCTTTGTTCTGTACAGTTAAAACATGTTATGTAGGGTACCTTCCGTGCTTTATACAGTTAAGAGCGCAGTGGTGGAATGTCTTTTAATATACACGTGCTGCTTCCAAATGATCTACTTTTCAGAATTTATTAATTGCGGTTATATTATTAATAGGCTGCTAGCAATGCTTTCTACATAAAATACAGACATTTTTTTAGATATCGTATCATTTATCGGGCCGTGTACACACTACATTGCACTGACGGCTACAATAACCTCAACATATTGATTTGATAATTCACAGCTTTACATTTTAAGCCTTTGACAGCTGCGACCGTAGACTGCAACTGCTGTAAATCTTCAGTGCAATTTTGGATACACCCAGAGGTGTTTCTAATTACCGGTATGTATTGTTTATATACTTTAACAACACATACTTTGTATTATCTGGATGTGGACTTTATTGTTAGCGATGTCCTTTTGATGGGATGTACTTTATGTACACTGTCTTGTCAATTTGAGCGCTTAAGACATGATAATAGCGAGGAACACATTAAATCGATTTAAGCTAACCAGTAGGCCATTTTGCCTAGTGACCGTTCCATGTCGGTTACCCTGTCTTCACCACTCTTTACGTTGTGTATTGTACTCAATCTCTTTAACACCAGACTCTTTATCGCGCTATGATACTCTAGAAGCTGAGAGTATCAAAGAGTAGGATGTGATTTTAATGAGATTGGTATTGTACCTTTCATTGTATATTTCTTTTGCTCTTTGTTTGCGGAAAAGTGCGGACCTACGGTGTAATTCCTTTTATTTATAGGACCGTTTTCATCATATACAAGATTCATCACTATAGTTTTAACTGACTGCCAACCTAGAGCATATAAAATAACTAAAAATTAAATATTTAAAAGTGCTACTTGAACTAGGTATGTTCGGTTCAAAGACAGTAAAGCAGTTACCCCACCAAATAATGGCGAAATAAAACAGTGACCAAAATTCTATCCGGGTGTTCAGGTCATATAATAATGCATATGTGCCGATTAGAATTATATGGTTCTTAAAATACCGATGAATCAATATGCGTAAAATGAATTATATGTTGGTAACCCTTAATTCAAAGCTTTGGTTTATTGGCCCTGGCTGGTTAAAGCCGTTTGTATTTTGTCTATAAAGTTTGGATTCTCAAAATATGGAAGCTATATTTATATATATATATATATATATATATATATATATAGATGGGAAAAACATTTATACAGTGCTACAGTTTACAAAAACTCAAGCGCTTTCGGCTAACGCCTTCATCAGGAGTACACAAACACGAAAATAACAAATACGAAACAAAAAACACTAAAATACACGGCAGTTTAAATAAAACTCTTTGAGAAACAACTTATCGTTTGGCAGTGTTGCAGAAACTGTTTTCTTTGAATAGACACTCTGGAGCCAAATGTGATACGGATGTTACGATTGACTTGTATCCTGCCACACGTGCATATCATCATGTAGTAATTATAAAGAAAATTGTACTCCTGATGAAGGCGTTAGCCGAAAGCGCTTGAGTTTTTGTAAACTGTAGCACTGTATAAATGTTTTTTCCCCATCTATTAATTTATTCCAACATTTTCGTATCCCCTCGGGGATCCAGTGCTTTTTGAAAGGTATTTTGTAGATGTATGTATTTTCTCACCCTTATATATATATATATATATATATATATATACCGTGTCGACAGTAGCCAGTGCTCATATGACTTATCAATCATTATCGCAAACGTTTTCCATCAGTTGTACTTTGTTATCCTAGTTTGTCAATTTTCTTTATAATTACTACATGATGATATGCACGTGTGGCAGGATACAAGTCAATCGTAACATCCGTACTAACTAGATTGGTCAGAATAAACTGTGATAACCATTGATAAACACTGTAGACGACATCATTTTAAGGCCATGTTGAAATGCCAATTAGTATTGACATTGACATTGCCATGTCAATATACCCCCAGAGGAACGAGGTTAGCAATGTTAAGCAAATAACGTCGATTTGTTAGTTCGGTATTTGGTCATTTTTCAGCATATAACGCCGAAGATTCACAAACAAAATTTAGCTTCTAGTATTTCGATTATTATACCTAATTTATTTCGCAACTCCATCAGGGATACCTTTTATATGTCCTTGCACTGGGTGTAAATATATATTATATATATATATATATATATATATACAGTCAGTACTTTTGGTATACAATACTTTGTATTTTTGAATTTCTAGAGACGTTAAAGAGTCCTCGTGCAAAATGTGTTTTAACCGAAAGAAAAAGAGCAACATTATATACTAAAAGTCGAACAGGGATTGTAGCATTCAAGGACCACAGTGAATCAAAAGCATGCACAGAAACAACAACTACACAAAAATGAAAAAGGCAAGATAAAAAATCACAACTATAGAAGGGTTGACAATAGGGCTACCGCATTGGAACGGTCAATGGCAACAAAAGGCCGCTGGAGTTTAAACCATATTCTATGGTGCAGCAAACCTCACTTTTACCATATTGTCATCCCAATAAACGGGACAGTGTAAATAAAGATATGTCCGCCAGGTTATATTCTCTAACAGACAAGGCAGCATTATTAGGCAATATGAACAAACCGTTAAGGATACGAAAAGAGACGATTTAAGACAAACATCAAACGCTACCGTCCTATACGGATTTAGGTAGACGCCGTCATATGGTCCACACAACCAAAGAAGAAAGTATAGGGGCGCACTGTAAATGGGTCAACCACTAAACATGCAAAATGATCTCTTATGATAATTGTTTTAACAAGTTTAATAAAGGTTGCATGAATGTGCTTGTGACAGGAAAGTATAGGGTCGCACTGTAAATGGGTAAACCACTAAACATGCGAAATGATCTCTTATGATGATTGTTTTATCAAGTTTAATAAAGGTTGTATGACAGTGATTATGACCTAGAATCTTTCGGAGTGGGCGAGGCGCCGTGTCGAGGTTGTTGCCCTAGGGCTGCGGGTTCGAATGGAGAGAGAGAGAGAGAGCACATATTAAGTGTTAGACATATGTTTCAGGAATGATTCAACAACGCATAATTAAGGCATTCAGATTATAGCAGTATATTAAACCATGTTTATAAAGTACATGTTACAACATCTTCTCTCTTATAAATATTAATGTTTACAATTTTACAAATACTGAAATCACTTTATAATACAATCTTCATATTTCAGTGGAATTTAAATAATCAGGTTACAGGTTCTGAGATTTCAAAAGAAGACGATGTTCGGCATCGTTGTTCGTCCGTTTTCCTTCCTGTATTTTCATAATATCTCTCCTGTTTCTAAGAAATTGCTAACTCAGTTCCTATATGGTAGGATCTCGCCGCCAATTGTGTCTTTGACTCAAACGCTCCTGACTGTCTGTCCTGTTTTGGTTCGTACGTACGCGAACGTGCTCATCTAATTTGAGACTTATCAGTGATTTAGCATTTTTGTTATAATTCCATTTTTAGATTATTTGTTCTGCTTGTTGTTGGAGAATTTCTCACATTTAGTCTTGTATGATGTGGGTGTAGATAGCAAACTGTCATTTATTGGTAATGGAATTCTCGTGCGTCTTCCAAACAATAATTGAAATTGAGTTACTATTTTAAACATCTTTTTGACAGTGTGTTCTGTTCTTTCTGCCATGCCGTTACTTTACGGTTACTTGGACGATGACAATGACGTTACGTGGCTAAATCATTACGTTTTCACAAATGCTTTGAATAGTTCACTCGTGCAGCAAGTTGCATTGTCATTCATTATCATCCTTGATATTTGAAATATAAACATATTATTTTTTGCAGCGATCGTATAATACTTTTGCTTCTTAGTATTTTCAGTGTGCTTATTTCAAAGAATCAACGAGAAGTTGTAATTTATGTAACTTTCCTTTTCAAATTCAAAGCAATCAGTTAAACATTCCCATGATCCGTTTGTTACTTTGTGGTGCGTTAATATCTCTCGCTGTTGTGAGGTTTTGTATTAATTACACACAGAACAGTGCGATACATTAACTTTTAACTGTTTTGATATTACGGGCCAGCAAAATACATTTTTTGCACGAATTATGCTCTAGAAGCATACGCTACTTGCTGGCCCTTTTGCAAGATACTTGTGCAATCCGTTCTTGCTTGAGTCAGCATGCAATTCTATGTTATCGTTAGGATAATATAATTTTAACACTCTGGCTGTAGAAATTGGTTGTTTTAAACTTAAAAAACAGCCCTGATGTGTTTTAGTCCAACGTCATTCTGCTTTATTCTCCAGCAGTTCTCTTAATGGTTTATTCATGCTTGAAATTTTGGGTATGAACGTTCGAAGGTAGTTCATTACACCATTGAATTTCTGTAAATCTCTGTTGTTTGTCGGTTCCTCCATTTCAATTACGACTGTGACTCATCACTCTGCTGTTCTATTTTCAGATTTCCGACCTCTTTCATAACATCCAATCCGATTTCCTATGAGATAATATTTTCGTCAGGTATGGTACCACCGTTTATAGACAAATTGTTGGTATCCCCATGGATACGAACTGTGCACCACTTGTCGCAGATTTGTTTTTATTTTGCTATGAAAGAGATTTCATGTTGAGTCTTTCACCAGATACCCAGACAGATGTTATTGAAGCTTTTAATGACACCTCTCGGTATCTGGATGACATACTGGACATTGACAACCCTTTATTTCCAACTATGGTTGATAATATTTATCCTAAAGAACTTCAGCTTAATAAAGCTAATATATCTGATAATAACGCTTCTTTTCTTGATTTAGATCTCTCGATTGAAAATGGTGAAATAATTAGCAAAATCTATGACAAGAGAGATGATTTTAATTTTGACATTGTTAATTACCCCCACTTTGATGGGGATGTTCCCCGAGCAACTGCTTATGGGGTGTATGTGTCTCAGCTTATTCGTTTTTCAAGAGCTTGTACTCGAGTTGAGGACTTTAATATTCGTAATCTTTGTATAACTAAAAAGCTACTCAATCAGGGTTACCGTTACAATAAACTTCGTAAAACCCTTGCAAAATTGTATTATCGTAACCCTGATCTTCTTTCCAACTATAAAGTAATTTAAGGACTCTTCTGCGACAAGGACTATCACAAACTGACTTCTATGGTGATGTGATTTATAAACTTCGTAAGATTCTTGGTCATGATCACTTTCATACTATCTTTGTTAAACTTGTTAAAAAGTTTATCAAAAGATGTTATGACCCTATCATTTTGCAACGTACTGCATGCTTGGTGGTGGACCCTTTTACAGTTCGCCACTATGCTTTTCTCTTTAATTGTACGATGACCGGACAAGCTGTGGACGATGATGATGCCTACCTAAAGCCCATTGGGACGGTGGCGTTTGATATTTGTCTATGATCTTTCCTGTCGTGCCCTTAATGGTTTATTCTCTTGTTGCTCTGGCTTCTGCCAAGTCATTGAATACCTTCATTGTGGCTTTCTATGCTATTGTTTTTTGTATTATTTTTACACGAGCATATTTATGTTTTACTTCTATTGCCTATTGATGCTGCCTTGTTGGTTAGAGATTAGATCATGGCGGGGATTTCTTTATTTACACTGTCCTGTTTTAATGGGATGACAGTAGGGTAAGTGTGAGGTTTGGTGCACCCTAGAACCGGTTTAAACCCCCAGTGGCCTTTGTTGCCACTGACCGTTCCAAGGCGGTAGCCCTATTGTCAACCCTTTTGTGTTTGTGATGTCGTTTGCATTTTTTATTACTTTTGCCTTCTCGTTTGTCTGTTTGCGTGTTTGTTTTTGTGTTTTGTTATTGATTGTCGTCCTTGAATGCTGCTTTCCCTGTCCGGTATTTTTATCTTTCTTTAAGTCACTCTGCTATTCTATTTTCTGATTTCCGCCCTCTTTCATATCATCCAATCCGATTTAAGTAAACAATTCATTTGATTGATCAGTCTTTCTCAACACACTCAACGGAGGTTTTACATCGTTAAGAAAATACTCAACACGTTAAGTAATTGCTCAACGCGTTAAGCAATTTAAGCCAGTTAAATAGAAAATTATCTCAACAAAAGAATGTATATCTACGACCAGCTTTTGTTGAGTTCAAGTTCACTCTTCTTGCGATGTGTTACACTTTTCTAAGACGTTCATTATGTGCATTGATATTTGACACCCATATACCGATATCATCAGCAATAAATTCACAACCCTCAACGCTTACAAGTATTTGAGACATATTACCTACCACTCATCTGGGCCTGAACATATTCAAAAGGGAAACTAAATACTTTTATCTTTCAAACGAGTTGTTGAACGTTATGTAATTCTGGCAGTATTTTATCAGTTTTACTTGTCAATTTCATTTGAGGCATCCAGAACACTATATATGTTAGTATCCTTTGTCTGTATTGCAACAGATGCTACGGTTTACATTGAATAACGTTCCCGTCTGAACTAAATCAAATGGACAAGTTAAATAGTCAATACACAGCGCCATTCATAAATAAATAGTGGCCAAGACATGAATTCCGACTTAGAACGGTCAATATGCATTACGGCCTAGTGGATTTGTGTACGCAGCTGAATAACTTGTCTATGATCTTTCCTGTCGTGCCCTTAATGGTTTATTCTCTTGTTGCTCTGGCTTCTGCCAAGTCACTGAGTACCTTCATTGTGGCTTTCCAGGCTATTTTTTTTGTATTATATTTACACGAGCATGTTTGTGTTTTACTTATATTGCCTATTGATGCTGCCTTGTTGGTTAGAGATTAGATCATGGCGGGGATTTTTTTATTTACACTGTCCTGTTTTAATGGGATGACAGTAGGGTAAGTGTGAGGTTTGGTGCACCCTAGAACCGGTTTAAACCCCCAGTGGCCTTTGTTGCCATTGACCGTTCCAAGGCAGTAGCCCTATTGTCAACCCTTTTGTAATTGTGATGTCGTTTGCATTTTTTATTACTTTTGCCTTCTCGTTTGTCTGTTGGCAGGTTTGTTTTTGTGTTTTGTGGTTGACTGTCGTCCTTGAATGCTGCTTTCACTGTCCGATATTTTTATCTTTCTTAACATAAGTAGTCGGAATATTCGTCAGAAAAGGATTCCTTATAATTGCAACGAACTTCATGCTTAATGATTGACCCCTCTACAGTCAGTCATTACGCGTCACTTTTCTCTTTTGAGAGGACTGAAAAACCTTGTGGGATTCTGCTTATTGCTTCTGAAACTCTAAAAAGTAAAGTAGGTGTCAGAGATTTTGTCACTTAAATTTTAGATTGTTTTTCTCTTTGTCGGCAACTGCTGTGGTTGTTCAGTATAATTCTGGATATGTGTTTCTAATTACACCAACGTTTAGTGTATTGTCTGCTAATTCTCTGGATTTGACCAGTTGACTTTACTGTTAGAGATTTCCTTTTGATGGGTTGAATGATATAACCCTTTGGTTTTACAGCGCACTGCATGTTTAGTGATTGGCCCCTCTACAGTCAGTCATTACGCTTCACTTTTCACTTGTGCGATGACTGGACTACCTCTTGGGACTCTATGATTGTACCTACTGAAACCCCAACTAAGGGAGGTGGGTGCATGAGCTTTCGTCCCTCGGGTTTTCTGGTCGTACCCTAGATTTGTTTTCTCTTTAGCTGCAACTACTATGGTTGTTCAGTACGATTCTGGATACATCCTGAGATGTTTATTATTTTGTATGTATTTCTTTAGTTAGTTTCTCAGGATGTGGATTTTATTGTTAGAAAATTCATTTTGATGGGATGTAGTTTTGTTTACACTGTCTTGTCTATTTGGGCGTTGAAGACAGGATAATAGCGAGGATAGTGCGCATATAAAATCCTTTTTTTTTTTTTTGTCTCTTTCATTGTATTTTCAAGTCCTTGTTTGCAGTACAGTGTGGACCTACGATGCCATTGCGCTCGTACGCTGTGGTTTCTATAGGACCCTACTATTTTTTATACTGTCTGGTCAATTTGGGCGCTGAAACCAGAATAATAGAAATGTCGGGTACACATTATAAGAATTGTTCATGGGTATCCGGTAATGATCGGGAATTCCAACCCGATGTATAATTGTTTTTATCAAAACCGATGCTGTGCCGATGTTCCGATTTAAACAATTATACCGAATTGGAATTCCCGATCTTTACCGGGTACCCATGATTGATTCTTTTTCTTGCATACTATTGACTTTTGTGCGTTGACGTCGCCAATAAGTAACGTTTTTTTCGCACATAACCACATATATCTGTTCACATTATTGAAGTCATTATTGAAGTGCGTGACTTTTATCTTTACCCATAATAATAAGACTTTACATCCCCATGTAAAACGCGGATACCCTTATCCGGTATGCAAGAACAAATCGGTTTAACATAGTGATCAGTATGCCGTAATGCCTACTGGACGTTCCAAGTCGGTAACCTGTTTTCACCATTCTTTGTATTGTATATTGTCCTGCTCATTGACTCTTTAATTTGTTCATTTGATTTAGTATTTAGTACAGCGTGGCACTGGAAATGATGGAATGACCTTTTTGTTTTACTACAGTTATTATAACTTATATTATAGGCGTTTAGTTAATTATTCTTATTTGGTTTTTCGATGACCTGTCGTTATTTGGGTATTCTAGACAGGAAAATGATTGAATCATATTTAGTATATTTCCTGTGGCAATTAAACAATCGGAACACGTGTTTAAGATCACACCATCATGTGGTGATCGACATAAAACATAAATAAATAAAGACGCTAACACTAATTATACTATTTCTCGTCGTTTATATACAAACATTTCTACAAAATACAGGACGCATTTTAATGGTGAATTCGTATTTGTCGTACATGATACACTAACAGAGTACTAAACTGTCCATATACGAAACTATCCAAATAAAGGTATTCCGGATACGGTCATATATTCCCATAGGCCTCCATTATAGCCTTTAGAAATACAATCCATATTCCGATATCCGAACGGATGAAACAAACTAACTTTCCTAGAGACACCCAGAAATGAGCAGCAATTTGGGGGTAATGTGATGCTGTCAGCCTCTGATACTTCACTGAAAGTGTGCACCCCCAAAAATTAACTTTTACAAATATACTCTCAGTACAACTGTATTCATTAAAATGCAAGTTTCAGTCAAAATATCCTAAATGAATGATGGAAATATAATAGTTTGATGTTGTATGGGGATTTGTTATGATTTGGGTAATTTAATCCAATCAGAATTTACATTACAGTCTGACTTTTTGCCCTAATATACCCAGCCAATCAGAAGCCCCAAATCAATAGTGGTATCTGACCATACCGGCAACACGGTTTGTGGAATGTCGTGACTATGTACGGTACTATGGCGAAAGGTTGGGGAATTAGGGAGTATAATTCAACAAGCCAGGTTACCCGATAGATGAAGAGTAATCAGCCCTACAGAGATAGGGTATTCTAGGTGGTAGACCCAGTCAGCCATATTGACAGTATGCTACAAGATAGGGTATTCTAGCTGGTAGACCCAGTCAGCCATATTGACAGTATGCTACAAGATAGGGTATTCTAGGTGGTAGACCCAGTCAGCCATATTGACAGTATGCTACAAGATGGGGTATTCTAGGTGGTAGACCCAGTCAGCCATATTGACAGTATGTTACAGAGATAGGGTATTCTAGCTGGTAGACCCAGTCAGCCATATTGACAGTATGCTACAAGATGGGGTATTCTAGGTGGTAGACCCAGTCAGCCATATTGACAGTATGCTACAAGATAGGGTATTCTAGGTGGTAGACCCAGTCAGCCATATTGACAGTATGTTACAGAGATAGGGTATTCTAGCTGGAAGACCCAGTCAGCCATATTGACAGTATGCTACAAGATAGGGTATTCTAGGTGGTAGACCCAGTCAGCCATATTGACAGTATGCTACAAGATGGGGTATTCTAGGTGGTAGACCCAGTCAGCCATATTGACAGTATGCTACAAGATGGGGTATTCTAGGTGGTAGACCCAGTCAGCCATATTGACAGTATGCTACAAGTTGGGGTATTCTAGGTGGTAGACCCAGTCAGCCATATTGACAGTATGCTACAAGATGGGGTATTCTAGGTTGTAGACCCAGTCAGCCATATTGACAGTATGCTACAAGATAGGATATTCTAGGTGGTAGACCCAGTCAGCCATATTGACAGTATGCTACAAGATAGGGTATTCTAGGTGGTAGACCCAGTCAGCCATATTGACAGTATGCTACAGAGATAGGGTATTCTAGGTGGTAGACCCAGTCAGCCATATTGACAGTATGTTACATGTGTTGCAAGCTGGAACGATATTCAGTGATGTTGTACAGTTGCAACAAATACTTACTATAAATTACAAAGTTCGGCAATTACTAATGTGGCATGACTAAATGATTAATGTGGAGTGTAACATTTGTGTACTTCTTACACATTTACTTGTTTATGTCCAAGCTGTATAAATAAGGATCGGTGCAGGTGAGTGTTAACTCAAGTATCTGTATGCAAATTGCCAATGTTACTTAAAACAGTATACTTAATTAATGCTTAATGCTTTTTCGATTAATAACGTGAGAGCTGGCCTTTAAAATGACGACACAATTGATTATTTGTTTAATTAATCTTACTGTGGCATTATACACGTGATGGCTTATTAGGAAGCATTTAATAGTGTGCTTGCGCGCATTCATTAATTCGTATATATATTTCTTTTGCGATTTGCGAATCATATCGACTTAATAGTATAAGTTTATAAATAATATAAATTAACCAGTAAAATCATGTTTTATGAGTTTTGTTGGTATCCGACGTTGAAAATGGCATTCAAACCGGAGATATTGCTGTTTCAATACGAACCTACGCTCTTTGAAGTATCAATTTAAACAGATCAAGTGTTACACGTTTCCGAACCGAAACGAGTACACATAACTGATTCGTTTTATTTACAGAATGACGTCATGCAACTTTTGGAATATTCGACGTCCTTGTTGATGGCATTATCTAATACATAGAGATGTGTACGAACATGATCTTATGTATTATACAAGAAAGTAAATGTATAGATAACATGTAAAAGAGAATGATCTAATATATTATGCAATAAAGTAAATTAGTAGATAAGTGAACTTATGCAATAAGGTAGCCCACTATCATAGATGGTGAGATACATTGAATAAACGGTCAAACGTATACGTTCTACCCCATATCTGGTTAAGGCCTCTATATGTCAGTGGATTTTACTGTTCTATACACAGTATAAATTATATAGCCGATAAATGACTACCCATTCATAGAATAAGTTATGTATACTCAGTTGCAAAAGAAACTGGACACTTTGAAATTGTTACTTTACACCCTATCCTCTTATCAAGCGACAGTCCATTATATATTCGACCTATTGAAAAACAAATGACAACATGGAAATGGAATGATAAAACGTTGGTACCAAACATGGAATATTCATTTTGGAATTTGTCAATTGAATTCTAAAAAACATTTATACAATTAAATCTAAACAAAACTCAGCGTCCACTTTCTTTTACAACTGAGTGTATATATGTAACGGTCTATATTGTCAAATGATACATATTTTATAAAAAAACAAAGGCAACGAATGCAAGCAAATAAAATGAGCTCGTATATGAATTTATAAAATCATATTCATTCCGTATAAAGTTAAAAATAATTTAAAGCTTACCTACTACTACAGGTTTTTCGAAGCTCTCGTTTGTAGCAATTGAAATTATTTGACACATATGCATTATATTATACACACAACATATGAGTACAATCTGAATCAAGGCATTTGCTATTCACATTGCCTATAGAATATTAATTATCCCGGACTTGTATATTTAAAAAAACAACATATATGTAGATTTATAAAACTCGATTTTCAAAGATAATATATTGTAGCGATGGCTATTTTACCAAGTACATTTTAGCAGTCAGTTAAATGTCAAATTATATACATATAACAAAGCCGTGACGGATCTGGGATAGAATTTATCATGAAGTACTGATGACCATACAATTCATGTATATAATGGCAAGTTTAAATCGCGAATACGGTCAATGACAATGAGACGATTGACAATATGAGGTCAAATATCGATATACAAACGTAGAAAACCTTAACATTACGTAGTCCCGCCTTAATTCCATTAAGCTTATATTTATTTAGTAGGATTTTATCAAGTCTCGATATTAAAACACCTTAACTAACCTTAAAAAACATGTTTTACTGAAAAAATGCGATAACTTGTTTAAAATTAACTATAAATTGTTTTAATTTTACAATATGCAAACTTTTAAGCCGAAATTAAGGTATTATTTCATACCACAGACAACCCCGTTTCCGCTTCTTGGAGACGTTGTTGGATGGGGTATGAAAGTTAATACTGGGACCACGTAATGATAAACAAGCAACTCAACATAATGCGATTCGTGAGGTCAAAATACAATAGTTAAACCGGATTCAGGTATATTGAATACCTTGAGATAGGTGCATTTACACATGTTTGACAGTTTGTGCCAACAAACAATATGCGCTCTACTAGACTTTGTTCGTTTTACGCTACATTCCCAGAAATATTCATAATCGAACGGCATACACAAAACACTCTGTAAAAGTCATGATGTTAACATTATGTTAAAGGGAAACATTGTAATCTTAATGTGTTATCGAACATTAAATTTACATCTCGATTTAATAATCCAGTATCATTTTGACTGTAAAAATGATTGCATATAACTAATTAAAATTCTGCCCTGTGTTTAAATATAGTATTAGTGAAATATTATCAATAGTTAGTTATATGCAAACACAATGTGCTCTGAGCTATTCTAAAAAACAAAATTAATGGTTACAAAAATGCACGTTATATATAAAAATAAACTGGATACCGTGTGTTTTAAACAAATCAAGATTGCCATGTGTCCCTTTAAAACTTAAAACAACAACAAAGTGTTATCCTACAAATATCAACGAGGTTTCAACACCACGATGCTATCAAACTTAACCGGTGCAAATGTTGGCGCGAACTCTACCTCGATGAACTACCAGTCATCATTTTATTCAGAATCAATGGAACCTTTTATTTTGTCAAACATTCAGACGAACGCTTTGTTTTCCAATATGGTAACAAGCAAAACCACCCAAGTGCATCAACTCGCAAACTGCTTTCATAGTTTCAATGTAAACCTAGCCAAAAGTGTTGAGGTCGGCACACTATCACGTTTAACTATTGCGACTTCGAATCATCTAATCGTCTGGTACTTCTTGTTGATAAACGTCTATTAATAGATTCAGATCACCTCTCAAAACGATAAACACACATTATAATAACACTTAACGTTGAACTTGAGTATGAAGGTACGCCATTCATCAGGCTATTGCTTCCCAGTTACGAATAAACTGTACATTAAATGTAAGAGCTAAGAAAAGTAGAATTCCACCTAAAGATGACGTAAACGAGTGTGACAACGGTGGCGCATTATTACAACCGTCTGTTTGGCAGGTGGAGAAACATACTTCGACTTGTTTGTTTTCAAACTGTTTCATTCGGCACACTGACTTCTCATCCATTTCAGAACAATCTCGTACGACAAAACTTACTGAAATGAATAAGTATAAAGTATGTAAACATTATACATAGACATATACTACTTAAAGTACATATATTTTATATTTATAGAATCAAACTAAAGGCCAAATGTTTACATTTTGCTACATACGGTTTAATGGATAACATTATGTCA